>JAVYIG010018764.1:0-16053 GCA_035222895.1 Strongylocentrotus droebachiensis | reverse complement strand
ATGTCATGGCCATATAGCTATATACCAGTGTAATTTAACTCCGGAGTGAAATCCCAAAACAAGAAATTGCAGCTAAATTATACCTTGATTGATTACAAATTTTGTCTAGAAAGATCAATGAACTATAACAAAACATAATTATATGACATAAATCAAATACACAATCCAGACTGTTGAACAAAATAATTATCACTATAAAGAAGAGCTAAGTGAAAAGGGGGCCACCCATAGGCGCACACCAAAATCAAAAGGAGTTTAGCCATGAAGGATTATGTTTTGTTCTTCAAGATTTAACTATCACCTCTACCCGTGGACTAAAGATGATTTTTCTTGGTCACATGATAATTGGAGATAGGAAATCATGAACACAAAATGGACATGCAAGCAACATAAAATGTTATTCGCCAGAGTCATTATAGTATATAGCTCAACTGATCAGGGGTATTTGCATTCCACTTTGTATACAAACGGAATTAACTGATAAGAAACCTCCAAGTTGTTCCATGTACATCTCTTTCTTTAATAAGGCAAGAAAGAGAATGCATTATTGAAAGTGGATTGTTCATAAGAAATTCAGAATTATCATGATCCATAGTCTTAATGCCTAAATTAATGCTTTAATAATGCATGTGTTTAGAGCTTGTTCATACGTAGAATCTGCAATCATGACTTGAGTATATTTCACGAATACATATCAAGATTTTTAAACCTTCTAATACATGTTGCAGAAGCAGAACATGAGAGAAACAGGTCAGTGAAAGTTTAAGCAAATTCCGATTCAAAATAAGGCAGTTATGAATTTTTGAAGTTGTGAATAATCAAACACAAATTAGAATGTGACGTATCATGCGCGCTCACCTCCCATTTGCTCAGTACTAAAAACTCAGATATTTTTAATTTCCCCTCGAAAAACTTTTCAATGATACATGCACCCTAAATATAATGATAATTGCAAATATGATTCTATACTACCCCTGCAAGGAAAATATATTCCGTCATCAATAACAAAGAAATGGGATCGTATGGAATATTCTGCACAAAGCAAACGGAAGGGAAGCTTGAATGATGCCAGCCCCCCCCCCCCCCGGCTCCTACGCTAGTAATATCGTCCCTTTTTTCACGAAGTGACGGTAATGAGGAAAATCGCATATAATTTCAGTTTTGTTTTGGGGGCATTTTTGGACATCATTCACTAACATCTTAAACCTCACAAAATTTCGAACCACAATAATATCTAATTATTGTCACTATAACAATGGCGTTAACAAGAAAATACCTAGTAAAAGGATTTCCTGTTTTCACGAAGTGACGGCTAAGTTACGCGCTGCGCTTACAGCGGTGTCATAGGCGATTTGTTCCGTGCAGGCGATCGGTTCCTCCGGAACCGATCGACTGGATATGTACCCGCCGATTTGTTCCGGATTCGTAGATTCGTTCCGCTAGTCACAGGCGATCGGTTCCGGCCAGGCGATTCATTCCGTGGAACCAATCGGCGGGATATTTAGCCGCCGATCCGTTCCGAATCTCATCGGAGAGCGTGCGTGCTCACGTATTATTGAATACACGCCATGGTACACCCCTAAAGCAAAATGAACTATTCTGGTCGGCCTTTGCAACCAATCAAACTTCTCCAAATTAGCTACACCAACGATTGCCAATTTGAGAACTTTGTATAGAAATGCAGATTCCCGTTGTTCAAATATGTTGATAATTGCGGCCAATGATTGACCACAAACAGTAACTATAGACAGCGCCGTCGCGAAGCGACGGGGACTGGGTGTTCTAGCAAAAAGGGCAGTTGTTGCCATAGGCTTAGTTTGCCTGTAAAAGCAGATGTCGGGGTGTTTTCTAATCAGGCCTTCTAATTTGGTTTGAATGCTGCTTTATATGATATCGTGTTACGTCAACCACCTATTACCGGCTTCATCACAGAATCTAATTATGCATGTGGGCTGCATGCATGATGTACATGTAGTTTAAATGAAAGAGATGCGGGGTGGGGTGGGGGGGGGGGGGGCGGGGTCAACACAAAAAGAAATGAGTGGTCGAGCTGATAATTAAGAAGACCAATAAAAAAAAAAAAAGAAGAAAAGAAGAGAAAGAAAATTCCTCAAGTAAAAGACGTGTCCGGCAGAATAAAAAATAAAAAAATAAAGAAAAACCCGACATATTTTGTTGAATTTTCAACCCTTGGTACTAGCCGACAAAAGTTAGTGTTAAACAGAGCCATAGCATAGTGTGTCTATACCCCCCCCCCCCCCCCCCATTCCGCTACATACACACTAAGAAAAAATGTGCAACTATGCACCTTTAGGGGTTCAAACCGATGCAACAATAGCAGCACCTTTAGGGGTTAAATCCTGCACCCTTTTTAAAGGTGCGATCCTGCACCCTTCAAAAGGGTGCCAGATTGAACCTTTTTGGGGAAATGGTTCAATCCAGCACCTTTAGGGGTGCAAACCGATGCAACAATAGCAGCACCTTTAGGGGTTAAATCCTGCACCTTTTAGGAGGGTGCTAGAATGCACCTTTTAGGAGACTTGTTAGTACCCTTAATGGTATATTCCTGCTCCTTTAGGGGTGCAAACCGATGCAGTAGCAGCACCTTAAGGGGTTCAATCCTGCACCCTTTAAAAGGTGCAATCCTGCACTTATCATCGAGGAATACTCGAGACATTTGCTCGTACACAAATACGTATTAAACATGTATGATGTTTCTTGGTTAGTAATCATATAATCAATATATATATTGCTAAAACGTGAATGTAATTGTAACATGATCAGACAAAATAATCCATGGTTAATGATTGCCGAAGGAAAATACAAATCACAAATTTGATGTGCATTGTCATAATTTGATTAACAAATCATATGATGAATGTATTTTATGTGAACACGTGAAAGTAATCATGAATATGCATGCAATATGCAAACTTTTATTTTGCACCTTTTGGGTCGTTAGGGTTCATTTTTGTGGGAAGGGTGCAAAATCTTATATTGCACCCTATTTTGAACCCCTTTTCCTTCAATAGGGGTTCATTTTTATGAAAAGAGTGCAAACTCTTATTTTGCACCCTTTTTTGCACCCTTTTTTCTTAGAGTGTACAGTGGCAGATCTGTTGCGCCCCCTTGTTTGGAAACCACTAATTTCACGTACATTTTCACGTACATGTAGGCCTAATATCAGAAAACTATCGCCTGCCCCCCCCCCCCCCCGCGTTTTTCAAATTTTCACGGGCTGCGCCCGGCCCCTATTTTCGAATCCTGGATCCGCCGCTGTAGTGCGCACCCTTTCCTTACTTATTCAAGTGCCATTTTAATATCAATTGTCACAGTTGCTACGTGCACCTTATACTTTGACAAAGTGGCCCTTGTACCTTTTATGCATTTCCCTTGTAAAGCATGTCCTTTGAATCTGTGATGGGTGTCCCATCTGTAAGTTACACTTTTTTTTCTTTCCTTTTTTTTTAAAATTAGAATACTTCAGTCTCAGAAAGGCCTCATTCTCTGAAATTTCAGATAATTTTCTCATTGCCCATGTAACTGGCCTGCATGGAGTGGTTATCTTTATTCTCATGTGCTTTCGATGTAGAAACTGTGAAGCCAGTCAGTGTGGTGTAAGGAAATACTTGTGATTAACTGATCATCCATAAAAAATTTAAAAAAGAAACCATGAGCCTGCATGCATGTAACGCAGCAAAAAAGAAAAAAAAAGAAAAAAAAAAGGGGGATATATATGGGACAGCGTAACAAGGGTTGCGTTAGTGGGGGGGGGGGGGGGGCAGGGGGGAAATTTAAATTTTATTTCAAAGGGTCCCAAATGAGAGGTGGTTTTATAAGGGGGAAGGTACCTAAGAGGGACATGTGAAAGGGGAGATTGGCTGCTTTCTTTCGGAGCCCCCTCTTCTTGTTGTCACTCATCCCTTCCGGATAACTCCTATTCGCAAGAAACCTTTCGATGTTCCTGCAATCATCAACAAATTGCTCATCTGCCATTTTTTATGACTATCGCTCATACGTACGACTACGAGGTTGACCTACGACTACGATGACAATGAATGCTGAAGGTCGATGCTGTCGAAATTCACGTTGACGTTATCGAGTTCGCGCCCAGATCAGCATGCTGTGTCGCAATATATCGTGCCGAGTATGCACGTGCGTGCATGCATATGATATACATGTACTCTATGCGCATATACTAGTCAGTAGGTTATTTATTTATTTATTTTTCGTACCGCGCGCGGGTAATTCCGTACGAGGTTATAAACCTTATTATTAAGTAATATTTCAAAAAAAATAATATTGGTTTTCATTCCAACAATAAATACAAAAGTATCAAGATAAAGCTAAAATTTATTTTTACCATGTTTATTCGACACAAGTAATAAAAATATACGCGACTATATAAGCAGAAACGTTCGGCCAATGTCGGATAAGAACGGCGGCTTTCGAACGTATCTGCGAACGAGTCGATCCAGTAGATTCGTTCCGCGGAACAAATCGGCGCGCCGATTTGTTCCGCGGAACCCGGAACAAATCGCCTACCACACCGGCCGTCACTTCGTGAAATTCTCGTCCGCTCTTTTTCTGCTTTTATTTGTTTCACGAAGTGACGGGAGTGAAAATTTCGCAATTTGGAACAGTGACAGACTATGAAAAGGTAGGTTTGTTATAGTTTTTTTTAAGGTAAAATAATATGATACACTCTTTTGAGTCATTCTGATTCTTTGTAAGCAATAAATAATATGTCCATGAGCGCAGAATGTATACAAAATGCACCGCCGTTCCACACATCGCCCCATATATTTTCATGTAAGTGAATAAAGGAGTGAAGTATGTGATGCAAAACTAAAACGACCAATTCATGTCTGAACAAACATACATCTAGACTAAATACCTTAAGTGGAGGGTCTTTCTTATCTCATTTCACATCAAATATTGATTTAATAAGGTTTTTTTTTTTTTTTTTACATCTGCTTGAGTTAAGAATAAGAACGAAGTTTTACTTTTAACGAAAGTTAGACTTAGAGTTTAGACCCTACTATTGTTTTAGTTTTAGTTTTACTTGTTCTTTTTTGTATTAGTAGTTTAGACATTTTATTTAGAGTCTTTAACTCTAGATCATCATTTCATAATTATTAATTTAGGTCAGCCACTAGTCAGTAATCTAGAGGTGAGTAGATCAGGATCTAGACAAAACTGAGTCACTGTGACTTTACTTGTAAAGGTGTGCTCGGGGTGTAAGCAGCTTCAGGGCTCCAAGCCCAAGGCCAACATGGCCAAGGGCAAGGGGAGTTATGAAAATTACCATCATGCTGAACTGAGATGGCATGGGATATAGTAGGCCCTCCTGTTTAACTGGTAGGGAATAAGTTGCCTTTCAAGCAAAAAGGGACATGAATGAACAGTTATTTAAAAAATGAAAATCAAATAGTCTACGGTCCTACCCTGAAAATGACTAAATGGTACCATCCGGAAATGGGATACTTTTGTTTGGAGACTGAAGTAATCTTATGAGTAGTCTACCAGTCGGGGAACAGTGCACACACATTTAGCTTATTTTCTTCTATTTTCTGTACTCAAGGTTTGTTTTAAAGGCAGCACTTTAGTATCCTTGGTCCCTCACCCTATAAAATAATTCTTTTTAACATTTGTTCTTGATACCAGCAAATGTTGCCCAACTCCACTCCGTGTTTTAAAGAATTTTCCAAGCAAGCACCATACCAGATGATGTACATGTTACAACATTGCACAGGAGAATCTACAGGAATAACCTACACTTCAGTGGTAATGATTATGATGATGTTTTTGCTTTCACTTAGTTTCAGATGCAGTAGATACAATTTGCGCTTATAATTATGAAGGAAGCACTAGGACTGGTACATCTACTTTTCAATGCCGCAGGCCAGATACAAATCCAGGTGAGAATAGTTTTCATGGTCTGTAAAAGAAATCACACATTAGCAGCATATAGAGAGTTATGATTAATCATGACCGGTCTGTATAATGCCATCCATTGATTTGCGCTCACTACCGAACTTGCGATCGATAAAAAAATCTTTGAAATACACTGCTATTATATATGATGGCTACATAAGCAATTGAATATTAACAGGGAAATATAGATATGGAATATGTAATGCATTTAGCAGACATAGTACAAAGCTGGACAGGAACGTGTTTCTAATTTTGGCGAAGGCTATATAAGTACATGACCATTGGTATATAATATTTTCAGCTAAAACTTCTATGAACCAAAATTGGAATATCTGTTGTAAATAGAGTGCATAGAGTCAAGTCTTGATCATCAAGTACCAAGCACACTCACTGCATAGGTGCATTGGGGTGGTAGTTGTTTGGTAGGGGCAGTTGAAAACGTCTGTTTGGGGTCAGTTATGCCTAGTGATTAATTTGATGTACAAAAATAATATTAGATGCCTTTCTTTACCTCTGCTTGCGAAAAAAAGAAGGAAAATAACTTGTACTGTAATTATTTCTTTTATTCTACAAAATTAGATTGGATACAGGGACCTGCATGCTGGTTAGATGGGTCCTTGATAATTCACTGAACACAGAGCTGCAGATGTGACTTGGCATGGTGACATCAAAGTGGGAGCGGAATGGAATTGTTGAAGCAATTCACTGAATACAGTCAGAGCTGCAGATGTGACTTGGCATGGTGACATCAAAGTAGTTCAGATGGCTTCGATGGCGATTCTGATGATGAGCCACTGTCTATGCTTGTGAACAAGTCAAAAGGTATCTTCTTCCATTCTTGATCGTTTCCAAATAGTTGAAATTTGAGATATTCCTAATTAATTGTTTTTAATGTTTAGGTCTCTTAGTTTAAGGGAATGAGTGGTCCTATCATAATAATAATAATACATAACATTTATTAGGCGCTTAATACTGATGTTTCTGAGCGCACAGTGTTCTGATTAAGAGAAGACTATAACCCGTAAAATTAAATTAGAAGAAAAAGCAAAAATACAAAAGTAACATAGATAAGGTAAGAAAAACAGTGGCAATCAACTAAATAAAGACAAATATGGTGCGCACCTCCATTGACCGACGCACAACTGCAATTTACAATTTGAAAAGATAGGTTTTGAGTAGAGATTTGAATTGAGATACAGAGGGGGCGCAGTGAATAAAGGCGGGCAGTTTGTTCCAGAGAGCGGGGGCAATAACTGAAAAGGCGCGGTCACCATACCGGGTGTTAGTGCGGGGTCCAGGTGTTAACAGTAATGTGGAAGATGAACGAAGTGTTCGTGACGACGTACGGGAACGTAAGGATATGAGATCGGAAAGGTAAGAGGGGGCTAAGCTATTGATAGCTTTGTAGCACAGGAGAAGAATTTTGAAGGATATGCGGTGGTGAATTTTAAGCCAATGTAGTGAGTTCAATATTGGAGTTATGTGCTCTGATTTACGAGAGAGAGAGTCACAAGCCGAGCAGCGCTATTCTGTACCCTTTGAAGTGGATGTGACTGAGGGAGGCCAGAAAGAGAAGAATTACAGTAATCGATATGGGTCGAGACAAAAGCATGGACTAATTTTGAAGTTGTGGGTCGGTCAAGTAGCCTCCTGATTCTACTGATCTTGTATATACCAAAGGAAGCAGACTTACAAATATTACTAATGTGTTGTTTGAAAGTAAGATTGCTGTCAATATTTAAACCAAGGTCACGCACAGAAGCACAACAACTGAGAGAGCCATCACTCATAACAAGATCAGGAAAGGGGTCTGAGTTCCGAAATTTAGAAGTAATATGAATCATTTCAGATTTTGAATCATTAAGGCAGAGACAGTTTTGAAAAGACCAGGTTTTGATTTCATTGAGGCAACTGGTGAGTTTGTTCGCGACTACTGTCCTGCTGTTTGGGTGAAGAGTTACATAAATCTGGGTGTCGTCTGCATACATAGTGTGTTGAATATTCTGATGAAGGTTAATAACATTTGAGAGAGGGCTGGTGTAAAGAATAAACAGGAGGGGGCCGACCACGGAACCCTGCGGAACGCCGCAGATGAGGGGAAATGATTCCGAGTTGGTGTCATTGATGATCACCTTCTGAGTTCGGTGCATGAGATAGGAGCGAATCCATTGAAGTACGGTGCCGGTGATGGAGAAGTCGTTCTCTAAGCGATGGAGTAACAGGTCGTGGTTGATAGTGTCAAATGCGGCAGTGTAATCAAGCAAGATGAGGACAGCTTCATTACCCTTATCTACAGCTAGAAGCAGGTCATTTAGGACCTTGGCAGTTGCAGTCTCAGTAGAATGATGATTCCGATAGGCAGATTGGTGGATTGGAAACAAACCGAGATTGTCAATGTGGGCTTTCAGCTGTAGTGACACAATACGTTCCAAAACCTTCCCAAGGAATGGCAGGTTTGCGATGGGCCTGTAGTTCTTAAGTCCATTCGTGTCGAGACTCGGCTTCTTTAGGAGGGGAAGAAGCAGAGAAGTCTTAAAAGACTCTGGAACTATTCCGGATGATAACGAGAGATTGAACAGTTTGGTTATGTGAGGAAGGAGTTCATCGAGGACTTCCTTTAGAAGCCAGGTAGGAATCGGATCTAGCTTACAGTGTTTAGAAGGAAGTGAAGTGATGAGCTTCCTGACTTGTGAGAGGGATACAAGGCAGAAATCAGAGAGTTCATGACGAGGGCCTGGAGCAAAAGATCTTGAAGCTGGTGCTGGTACTACATTAGGAAAGAGGATACAACTTTGGCGACTTTTTCCCTGAAGAATGTAGCAAATCTGTTGGCGAGTTCACTATCAGAAGAATGATCTGGAAGAGGTGAAGATTGAGTGGGCGTTGAGAGTGTCTTCACAAGACGAAACAGTTCTTTAGTGTCAGCATTCTTGATGAGATCTTTGAGATACGCTGACTTCGCATTGAAGATGCACTCATAATATGACTCGCATTCACGGCGGTACAGCTCTCTATCAACAAAAAGTCCAGACTTGATCGAACGACGTTCCGCACGACGCCTTCGCCTCTTGGCTTCCTGGATATCATCGGTAAACCATGGCGCATCAGGTCTGATTGATACAGTCTTGACCTGGATTGGAGCGTGCTCATCAATCAACGTCCGCAAAGATGAGTTGTAATGCTCCGCGGAAGCAGATGGACAAGATAGATCAGGAAGTGAATGGAACATTGTGTCAATAGAGTTGCGTAGAGAGTCCTTGTCAATGCTGCGATATTTCCTGAAGGAAACTTCTTTCTTGGGATTCTTTGGCCTTGCGATATTGACAGTGGTGACAAGTGCACAATGGTCGGAAGGCATGGAAGATAGCGAGTTCACGTTGCAGACATCATCCGAATTCCTTGTGAAAATCAAATCTAGAGTGTGACCTGCGCGATGGGTTGGTTCACGAACATGTTGCTTGAACACTAACGAATCAACACATGTCATAACAGATTTTGCAAAATTATCATTGGGATCATCAACATGTATGTTGAAATCACCCAATAATAGAGGAAAATGATCATCTACAACAGCACCTTCAAGGAGAGTTGGAAATTCATCCAAGAATGTGCAGTTGGAGAGATTATTATTGGCAGACGGGGGTGGTCGATAAATACAGTACAACCTTACAGCAGATGAAGGTGTCAGATTGAGTGTGACATCCAGTAATTCAAAAGATGCAAAATCATTGTTGTTGTTCAAGGTACAGCGAGCCGTGGATCTATAGAGAAGCAAAATCCCACCGCCCTTGGAAGATAACCGGGGTCGATGGGTGAAATCATAATTAGGCAAACTAGATCTTAGATCAGCTAATATGAGACCATCCCTCTTACTGTCTCCAGAGAGCCACGACTCGGTGATGACTAGAACATCTAGATCGTGTTCAACAATCAAATCAGTAATTGCGTGTGTTTTATTGGTCATGGAACGTGCATTCCAAAGGCCAAGTTTGAGGCTATTGGATGATACCGACATTGGTGGAGGGAAATCCGGCCTTGGCATCGTACGCCGCCCACGTCCGCGATGAGTTCGACGTCGGCGACCGATGCCAAGATCGCAGATCCTGCTCCAAACATTCATGGGTAGTAAATTAAGCGGCTGGTTATTAATCTGATGGAGATCATTCAAGTTGTATGAAATATGTAAAGCAGTACAATCAGCTGAATAAGGAGGTGAGTTGGTATGGCCAATATTGGAAACATTCTCAGTGCGATTCACTGGACGATTCACTGGACCAGGATTGGGCTGGATATCTCCAGAATTAAGGAGACATCGAAATGTAGCTGTCGAATTACAGTAGTATAGTATAGATTGACTACAATATTTGAGATGTTTACAGTGGAGGCTCTTCATGTGTGAGCCAGTACAAGTGAAACATTCCTTGGTTATATAGGGCTGATTCAAAGTGTACAGAATAGAAATAACAAGCCCTATAGAAAACAACACTTTCAATGGCTTTCCATCCATTGTACAAGCAGGAATAGCTTACACAAAAGGAGCATACAAAAGAGACTATTGTGAATGTCAGTACATTCAAATGGTATACAAGCAAAGTACCAGTAAAGCCAATGCACAT
Organism: Strongylocentrotus droebachiensis; assembly: GCA_035222895.1. NCBI lineage: Eukaryota > Metazoa > Echinodermata > Echinoidea > Camarodonta > Strongylocentrotidae > Strongylocentrotus > Strongylocentrotus droebachiensis. The sequence continues at coordinate 5,500 of JAVYIG010018764.1, read as the reverse complement.
GCCTGTACAGTAAAATTGAACAAGAACATCAAACATTAAACTTAACAGAAATACTGCAAATTCACACCAAAATACACCTTACAAATTGATTACCTCTGTTCCTTGACCAATATCAAACACAATGTTGAAAATACAAATACTAAATCCAACCAAAATTGGTGAAAAAATGAAACAAATTACAGAGCTCAAAATGAGAGAGGCTACCTAAAGAGGTGCACACCAAAAAATCGAGGTCAGCATCTAAGTTTTTTTTAAATTCTGAACAAAAATTGCTAATACTAAGGTTATACCAATTAAAGTATCTAATTTAAGAGCCTCTCTAAAAGTTGGTACTATAACTCCACAAAATAATTTCACCTAATCATAAATATAATGCACTGTAAAGTTCCCTTTCATAATTGACATTCTGATAATGATTTTCTATTGATTTTGACTTGGAATTTTTTTATTATGATTTTTCTTTCTCTTTTAATATTTCCTTTTGCTTTCAAGCAGTCTAGATCAAGAATCTTCGCTGCTTCAACCACTATCGCTTGGATGACATGTGAAGAAACTTGAAGAACTTTTGTTGAAGAGCATGCTTAAGAAACTAGAATCAATCGTATTGATCGTTGTGGCAATGCTTCAATGTTTCAATACCTCAATCTCTCTTTTATACTGTTTAATTGTAAACATTTTGAATATCATATAGAAAACTCCACTCATAATTTTAATTGTGTTTAGAATTCAGTAATCGCAATGAAATGGATTGATTATAAAATCAATGAATTGATTTAAAGTGAACTGGTAACATTGTCCATGATTTCTGAAACGATGAACTGAATGGTCGTACCTGTGTCAGTTTTCTGTTCCAGTATTGTAATGAACTCCTGCAAACATAAATCTTTGATATTCAAATGTTTAGCTCAGACCAGTTATTTATCAGGTATACCTACCTCATTTTTAGAAATCAGTAATGCATATTAGAGTTTTGGATTTCAGTTCCATGAATTCTCATATAATGTCCCCTCATACATCATACAATATAATGTTGCTGGTTTGAATTTATCTGTATGATGAGAAATGAAATTGTGTAGTTAAAATGTTATTTCCATGTTTATCATGCATTGTTCAGCTGATAATAAATTGTTTAGTCAAAGATTACGTGTTCGCCTGGGTGATGATAACCTTTTAGCATTGGTAAACTTTGTAGCGTTTGACACTGTGTACTACATTTTATGGAAATACCCTACAAAGAGATTGTGTAAACTGACTTGCTTCTGATACTCTACTCACAAAACATTTATGAAAAATAGTGATGAACAAAAAAGTAACGTTGTTGTTTATATAAGTCATATTTCCCAATGAAAAACTCTACCATCTTTTTTTTCTTCTCAAGAACTGCCTTGTTTCGTTACGATCAACATATAACCGTTCAGCTAGTAAGCAAATATTAATCGACTACGAGGGTAATGGTACAAACTATCATCGCCGAGGTGATCTCGGGGCTACTATCTTCCCGGCGAGCCGCAAGGCGAGGGAAGATGGTAGCCCCGAGATCACCGAGGCGATGATAGTTTGTATCCATTGCCCAAGTAAAGGAGGTTAATATTTGTTTTATATCCCACATCGGCAATAAGGTCTATTTAAAGTGAATTTTACATAATAATAAGAACTGATTCTGCAGACAGTTTAGCTTCAGCTAGATTTTACAAAGCGCAACATGCATACATGTAATACAGTTGATGCGCGCTCATTTGACATTGACATTGACTTTGACATTTCGCGTAACCTACTTTGCTATGCGTATTCAATGGGCAAGGGTGGGCAAGTGGGGTAGCAGCAAAAAATTACTTTACAAAAGTACTATCTCGACCTGAGATCGAAAGATAGTACTTGTCTATACCTTTTTCGTGCTCTGTACAATCGCAATGCAAACAACTATACATGAGGGATATAAAACATGATAACCATGGCGTGCAAGAAAGAGACTATACCACACAGTACTGTTTTGAATACCTCTTTTGTCTTCAGGTAAACAATCTATGCAGATGATGAGGATGATGATGCAAAAGATAAAGACATTTTAGCATATTTACAAGTACTGTATAATGTTTGAAATAACCTTCGTATTCCGTGGATGTAAACCTGATGAGTCTTTTCCACAAAACCCTAAATGTACGTTTCAAAATGCAATACAGTATTGATGATAATTGATGATGATATGTTTGGTATGAATTATTTGATATTTTACATTTATATTTACATCTTTTTTGTTTATTGTTGTAAAGAACTTATTGGCATGCACACAGTAGATTTTCATCATCATGGTCCATGGCACAGTCACGATGAACTAGAAACAAATACCCAAGCTCTCCTGATTTATTCTGACTCATTAGTCCCGCTGGTTCCCGCTGGTTCCAAGATTTTTTCTGACTTGTTTTTCAATACAGATCGATCAATCGATCTTATTTACTGGGTGTAAGCCACAAATATGTTTAAATAATTGAAATTTCTCCCAGGAAGCATTACATTTATAAAGTTATTGTCCTATGGCGGACTAATGAATATTAATGAGTCAGAATAAATCAGGAGAGCTTGGGTATTTGTTTCTAGTTCATCGTGACCAGGGGCGTACGCAGGGGGGGGGGGGGGTTGGGGGTTAAACCCCCCCCCCCCTTTTGTTTTTTTTATGTGTGTAAACCCACCTAAAACCCCCCCTTTGGAAAAATTTTTTTATTATAAAAAGAAATTATAAAAAAAAATAAAAAAATTATGCCCATGGCTGACCTAAAAAAGGTGACCTTACCCCCCCCCCCCCCAACCCAGAAAAATGTCAAATTTTCAAATTTCGAGACCCGAAAAAAAATCATAGTGAAAAATGAAAAACTCTACCATCTTTTTTTTTTCTCAAGAACTGCCTTGTTTCGTTACGATCAACATATAACCGTTCAGCTAGAACATGATAACCATGGCGTGCAAGAAAGAGACTATACCACACAGTACTGTTTTGAATACCTCTTTTGTCTTCAGGTAAACAATCTATGCAGATGATGAGGATGATGATGCAAAAGATAAAGACATTTTAGCATATTTACAAGTACTGTATAATGTTTGAAATAACCTTCGTATTCCGTGGCTGTATACCTGATGAGTCTTTTCCACAAAACCCTAAATGTACGTTTCAAAATGCAATACAGTATTGATGATAATTGATGATGATATGTTTGGTATGAATTATTTGATATTTTACATTTATATTTACATCTTTTTTGTTTATTGTTGTAAAGAACTTATTGGCATGCAGCCAGTAGATTTTCATCATGACCTTGTATTGAAAACAAGATCAAACACATCATCATAATCTACAGAGTGCAACCAAAAATTTCTTAACAACAATTGAAATTTCTTTCAGGAAGCCTAACGTTAAAAGCTGTTTTTGATTCAAAGAGCATCGTAGAGACGATGAACAAATAAGAATAATAATACATTCACTCCTATCTCTCCCCGCCAAATAATCCGAACAAAAGAATCAACCGAGGGTAATCAACTGTTAAAGGAATGTATCATGAGTCCTTTAAAAATTAATTAATACTGCTTGTCAAGTATTATTGAAGAGCAGACTTGTTTATTTTCTGTATTATCGAGGCATACAAATGCACAGGGAGGTAAGGGAGGGAAAAGTAAGGCGATAAAGAGGGAGAGAGGGAGAGAGAGAGGGAGAGAGAGAGAGAGAACGAGAGGGGGTAGCCTATGGCCCGGGTTCAAATAAAGTTCTCTTTTATTTATTAGATCCAGTACTGATGATCATAATTTTATCTACCATGTGATTGCCATATATGTACGCCACACCGCATAGCACCTCACATTTGTTTATTGTTGTAAAGAACTTATTGGCATGCACACAGTAGATTTTCATCATCATGGTCCATGCACAGTCGCGATGAACTAGAAACAAATACCCAAGCTCTCCTGATTTATTCTGACTCATTAGTCCCGCTGGTTACGGCTGGTTCCAAGATTTTTTCTGACTTGTTTTTCAATACAGATCGATCAATCGATCTTATTTACTGGGTGTAAGCCACAAATATGTTTAAATAATTGAAATTTCTCCCAGGAAGCATTACATTTATAAAGTTATTGTCCTATGGCGGACTAATGCATATTAATGAGTCAGAATAAATCAGGAGAGCTTGGGTATTTGTTTCTAGTTCATCGTGACCAGGGGCGTACGCAGGGGGGGGTTTGGGGGGTTTAACCCCCCCTTTGGTATTTTTATGTGTGTAAACCCCCCTAAAACCCCCCTAAACCCCCCCCCCCCCTTCGGATATTTTTTTTTTTATAAAAAAAAATTAAAAAAAACAAAACAAATATTATGCCCATGGCTGACCTAAAAAAGGTGACCCTACCCCCCCCCCCCCCCCCACCCAGAAAAATGTCAAATTTTCAAATTTCGAGACTCCAAAAAAAAAAATAATAGTGTCCGCATACCCCCCCCCCCCCCCCCCCCCCCCCCCCCCCCCCCCCCCCCCCACTGAGCGACTTTTCGGCCGGCGCGATTTTCAAATTTTTCGGGCCCGATTATAAAACCCCCCCTTTGAAAAAATCCTGCGTACGCCCCTGATCGTGACTGTGCCATGGACCAGTGATGGCCTGGTGGTAGAGTCGCTGCCCGGCAAGCAGTAGATGGCAGGTTCAAGTCCCGCTGGTTCCAAGATTTTTTCTGACTTGTTTTTCAATACAGATCGATCAATCGATCTTATTTACTGGGTGTAAACCACAAATATGTTTAAATAATTGAAATTTCTCCCAGGAAGCATTACATTTATATAAAAAAAGATATTGTCTTAAAACAGTCAGAAACATTGGAACTTGAATGCATAAAACATAATGGCAAAATTAATAAGACTAGAATGAATAGGACACAAGTTCATTTTTACCATTTAAATCATTAAGTACCAAATACCTAAGCAAAATTCGAGCCAGATGCATATAAAGGTAAGCTTAAATGGCAAATTGTCAATTGTCACTCCTTTAAAAGATAATCAGGATAATAAGGAACAGAATGATACCTCTACTACTAGGCCTACTTACACTTCTGCCATTGTTGAGTATCATGAAATTGTTTCACACAATAAAAATCCCATATGTTTTATACGCGCGCGGCTACGAGCCGTCACTTCGTGAAAACAAAATCAAAGCGTTCTATGTAATTTGTGTTTTCACGAAATGACGGTTGTGTTAAAAGTTCAAAGAGAGGAATAAAAAAAGTAGCTACAAAAAGAGGAAAATGTACTCTATCTCGTAGTTCGAGTTATTTTATCTGTACATCAATTAAACATAACGTTTTGCCGTATTTAGCGTCCATTTCGGGAATTCCATCCACGAGAGAAAAATCCCGTATGTTTTACGCGCGCGGCTACGAGCCGTCACTTCGTGAAAACAAAATTACAGCGCGTCCTTGAATTTCGTGTTTTCACGAAGTGACGGTTATGTTTAGACCTCATTTCCCCCAAAAATA
>JAVYIG010018763.1:0-15000 GCA_035222895.1 Strongylocentrotus droebachiensis | reverse complement strand
TCAAATCTAATCTCTCACTCTGACTGCGGCAGCCGTTATCGTCAGCCGAGACGCGCACACATTTCTTTTTCCTTTTCGATTGTACGATTTGGAGACGCTATAGCCTCAATTATTGGTGACTATCCTCCTCCGTTGGTCGCGCGCGGAGCTACAGTATAATTATATTCATTCACCATTAGCCTAGACCTAAGTTAGAGTGCACACGTACCCTCCGTCATGGCGGAAAAGGCAGAAGAAGCAGCTTCTCAAAATATATTGTGTCCTTTGTGCCTGGATGTGTTTGATAATGCTTCCATTTTGATATGTGGACATACGTTCTGCAAATATTACTATTTTAATTTATTAATTGTATACATGTCTGTAAGGGACCCCACTGGAAATAAGCTCTCGAGCTTTCGTGGGTTATCCTGTTCAAGCTGACTTATTTTTGATCTGTTATTATTGTATATTGTTGTATGTTGGAAGCTTGTCGAATAAAAATCAATCAATCAATCAGTGTTTAGAGAGGTATGATGACGCCCATCGAGACCTAGATCACATGGTGTGTCCTCTTTGCAGGAAAGTCACCAAGTTGGATGAAAGTCGAGTCACTGGTCTACCCGCAAACTTCACCGTTAAAGCCTTGGTAGACGAGTACCACGGCTCACATGGTGGGATAAATGCTGTTCTGGAGGATCAACCGAAGTGCACTGCTTGTGAGCTCAAGGGAGATGCTGTATCATTCTGCTATGAGTGTGGCACTTACATGTGCGCCAATTGTGACTATGGCCATAGTCATCTGACATTGTTCTTCAAGGGACATCAGGTTGTGTCCATGAAAGACGTCGTGGAAGGAACTGCACATATCGGGCAAGTCAGAAACAAGTGTTTGGTGCACAAGCACGAAAACAAGGATCTTTTCTGCGAAGATTGCAAAGTATATCTATGTCTGAAGTGCATGATTGTTAATCATCGTGATCACAATATAAAAAATCAGGCCGACTTCGAGAGGGAGATTCAGCAGAAAGTGGATGACATCGCCAAGCGCAGTAGCGACAGAAAAAAGGAGTTTGAGAAGCATATCCAGGACATTGAATCCAAACGCCAAGAGAACACACCACTATCCAAAAGTTGCAAGGTAACATAAAAGAGGCATTCATGAGAAAACTTGACAAACTGAAAGAAAATGAGCGGTTGCTTATCGCTGAAACACAGCTACTGCAAGAGAATTGTGACAAAGAATTGGATGCCTTGAAGTCTGGCCATCGACAGAAGATCAAGGCAATTTCAAGCTCTGTGAGCCTCGTGGCCAACGGAAGGTTGAAATATTTAGAGAAAGACAGTCTGACAGCGCACACATTAATCTCCAACGAACTAGAAGGTCTCTTGGAGGAAGCTATTGATGAGACATCTGTAACCGACTTAATGACACATATTACCTCAACACTGTTTATACCGGCAGAGGGTACGCTATGTGATCTAGGTCGGGTGTCAAGCCCTTCATTGGCAATAGGAAAAGTGGTGGACTTAAAACATCACATTAGCGGCATAACACGACTATCTGAGGATTCAATTTTTATTGGATATGGAAGTAGCAGGTATGATGCTGATAAAGTGGAAATCAATGGAAGCGTGCAAAATTGTACACAAAGAAATGTATGTCTCTATGACATCGCCCATCAAAGCAATTCAACGATTGTGGTGTCAAGAGATCAAAGGAGAATACATTTATGCAGTGCTAAAGACTGGACGTTGACATCAAACAAAACAATCTCAAATGATACAGGATCTTCATTCCCATATTTAAGTGTTAGCTCCGAGAATGAAATCATAGCGGCAAACAGAAATGATCGGATTCATATCTTTGATCCTACAGGAAGCACGAGAAAGCACTCAATTGCAACAGTAGAAAAACCATGCCAAGCCCTTGCAACCAAGTCAGGTGCGATCATCTCAAGTTCTTGCCATAATACTCCCAGCAGAGTACGAGTCTATGACAGAGATGGGAAATGTGGTGATCCTATAGCAGCCAAAGAGGGGGAACATCTCTACCCAGCAGTAGATGGTGAAGACAGAGTGTTCATTGCGAGTGTCAATCAGCCAGCTGGTAGAATACAAATCACCCTCTACCGTCCCGAAGGTTTGAAGCTCAGGAAAGCGATAGAGTTTGAGGAGCTTGAACTAACACTGAGTAGTACATGGTGTTATCTAGTTTCTGTATCCTGCGATACACTTGCATTCGCTTGTGATAAAAAGGTGTATTTCCTTTCTATTCCACGTGGAATAGTTCCTTTAGCTGCAGAATAACCAGAGACCAAAAGCCAGAGTTGTCTTTAATTTTTGTGTTCATATGATAACAGTTCTCGTGGCGTCTGATAGTGTTATATCCCCCTGAATGCTGGTTATAATATAGACATGTGTTAAATAATAACATGTACATGTAACTAAGTACAACATTCTATATTCATGAGCATTACGTTTGTGTGTATTGGATTTGTTCTTGTAAGTAAAAGAAAATATATGTCAAAGGTCATTGTGATTTCAAGTAGTTTACATCTGTTTATAGGTATCCCCCTATGATGGTGCAATTGAAAATACATTACAGTAGTGGTAGCATTGTGCATAAATTACCCTGCCTTCAAATATTTATATCCCTGAAATGGACACTCGACAAGTTTAAAGCTGTTCGATATCGAAAATAATCTGAATTGATAGTTAGTGACATCTTAAGTCAGCTAGTGTCAAATCTTATGAATGTAATAATAGTCAATGGGTTCATGTGTACATGTGCTCCATACAATGTACTGCCAGTATACTACACAATTCTGTGCATGTCATTACTTGAAAACCATTTGTTGTTTATGTAAGTTTGAGTTACCTTTATGACTATTTCCTTTATAAGCTACACAATCGTTCAACGTTAGAACAAACAAAACATTATTTTCCTCTATTCAATGATTGATATTAATGATTGATTTGTCATAATTTACCTTGGAAATTGAACAAGGTCACCCTTGGCTAGCTGTTATTATATGTTGGCTCTATTGACCCAAATGTCTAGTTGTTACAGAGAAATAGAATGTATTTTGAAAATGTTGATAAGTGAAATAGAATAAATGACTGAATGGAAATAACATACCATACACACAGACTGCAACTCTTGTTAAATACGCTTCCATATTCCGCAGTTAATTTTAACTGTTTTTTTTTTATTTGTTCGTGAATACTTCAAGCGTCTACAATCTACAATATGATATTTGAAAGTTACTTATGTTCAGATGTAGAAAGATTATGTCTATTAGAGTTGAGTCGTATTTCGTTAAACATCATCAAAAGTATATTCTATTCAAGAAAATAATGACCGCATTATAGAAAAATACCATAGATAGGATGTCAGTATCAAGTAATCAAATCAATTATTTATTTGCCCTCCAGTCGAGTTTTCAGATATTTTTCATGTACAATATATGATTCAAGAGTATAATAGCCAAATTGCCAAAATAACACAGAAAAGGGAGTGGATTCCTATTGAACAAGTAGTTTGTGATGCCTTGATGTTTTGTACAGCATCTGCATGCATTTTGTAAATCCATGTACCATTATAGTTATTGTTTTGCAGTTGTCCAAATCCTATTCTGCATTGGAATTTCTAATTTGGTGTCTTTATCATTGATGGTTGTGTACATTGCATTTGAAAAGGATGAGATGGACTATAGACAACTTGAACTTAACTTGTAACTCCAATTTACTGCATTGGGAAGTTCATTTTTTTACAAACAAACCTCTCATAATTATTATACTGTTTGGAACCAATGTTGGGTTGAACTTAAGTGGTAATGAGGGGCCAAGTGTTTAAAGGTCAATTGCAGATTCGCAGATAGGATAAAACTGTCGGTATGGGTTGTTTTCAAATGAAAGCAGAGGAAGGGAGAATCTGTTCCTATATGTTCAATTGCAATCTAAGTATGTTATTAAATGATCAACAAGCTTACATTATAATAAGTAAATGTTGTGGCATCTTGTGTAAATATGTTAGTCCATTTTCTTCACTTACAAATAGTTAATGTAAGAACTTGCGTTTGTATAAAATTGTTCATATACATGTACATGTACCCCCCAAAAAAAATAACAGATATGGGAGATAGAGATAGAGAGAGAGAGAGAGGGAGGGAGAGAGAGAGAGAGAGAGAGAGGGGGATGAGAGAAAATAGTTTGATAGTAAGATAACGAGAGAATGATGAGTACACTGGCAAGAGCGTCAGAGAGAACGAAAGAGAGAGAGAGAGAGAGAGTGAGAGAGAGAGGGATGGGGGGAATGAGTGACAGGAAATAGTAGGCCTACTGGTGGAAGATGATAATACATGTGTGTGATATTAAAAGGGGGGAGGAGAGAATTATGAGAACATTTGCAAGAGCTTTAGAGAGGAATTTTGAGGGGGGATGAGTTACAGGAAATACTAGAGGAAGATGATGTGTGTGAGAAAGAGAGATGACTGAAGATGATGAGAAAAAAAAGGGGGGGGGGGGGTAAGTAATATATAGGAAACGCGTGAGGGCCGACGTGGCCTCTCGCCCGAAAATGTGCTATCCAGATCCGAAATGTCGTGAGCAAGCGAAACAATAGTATGGATGAATTGTTATTTAGTCATGATATTCCACATACTAAAAATCTTGCTCTACGATTGGTCAAAAGTAACTCATGTGATGAAAGATAGTTCGCCCATCATTGATGGGAGAAGAAAAGTTTATTGCACTGTGTAGATAGTAGTACTATCTTGACAGTGCAACGCACTTTCACTGAAGATAGAAGTACTATCTACACAGTGCAACGCACTTTAATTGTATACGCTGCGTATTGCTCTCCTCTTTAAAGCGCTTTTAGTGTTAGTACGCGACCTTTGGTCACGCGCGAACTATAATGGTCACACCACCATACTGAATGCACTGTACGTATCGTACACCGTTTGCTAGCTGTTAATTGATGACTTGTTGCTCTAAAATGACGGAAGAAGTGAAATGTTTCCGATGTGGAATATAAAGCAAATAATCACCTTTTGGTTTCAGGCGATGGCAAACTATCACTTCCTCGGCGATCTGAATGTTTACGCTATCTTTCCTCAGCTTCGCTTCGGAAAGATAGCTACATCCAGATCTCCTCGGAAGTGATAGTTTGTCCCATCACCTCCACCAACGGTAGTTATTTGCTTAATATACACTAGATTTAAAAAAAAAGAAGTAATAATAATAATTATATTCGGTCATCTCGTTGCCAAAAATTATCCTGATGTATTAAAGGGAAAGTCCACCCCAGGATTTTTTTTAGCTGACGATATAGACCTAATAATACCATGAAGAATGATACAAGTCTCATTAAAATCCATGATCACATAACGAAGATATATCGACTTTTTTATCGAAAATCAGCCGCCCCCCAAATGCAAATGCGTTACATGGGCAAAAAACGATCGCCAAAAAATAACCGATAGTATCGAAATTGTGACGTATGTTGCGAGCTGCCTTCTTATTTCGCAGACATTCACTTTCGCTCGCGGTACACTGTTATCGCACTGACACGACGAATCATGAATGAAAGTGAAAGCGAAAGTGAATGTCTCCGAAATAAGAAGGCAGCTCGCAACATACGTCACAATCGTTTCATGCCCATGTAACGCATTTGCATTTGGGGGGCGGCTGATTTTCGATAAAAAAGTCGATATATCTTCGTTATGTGATCATGGATTTTAATGAGACTTGTATCATTCTTCATGGTATTATTAGGTCTATATCGTCAGCTAAAGAAAATCCTGGGGTGGACTATCCCTTTAATTTTGCGAGAAGTGAAGCGAACGATAAGAAAGGTCTCTTTGTTGTGGTATAAATTTAATTTCGATTAAAAAAATATATAATAAGTAAGGTTATATTTGGGCGCCATGCTACCCGAATCATGACGACAACCGGGCAGTCAGGTGCCCGAATATCGTCATATCATCATATGGGGATATTCATGGACTGAAACTATCCCATTTTTTAAATTTTCGAGGATCGAAGCGAGTGAAGAAAAAGACATAGGCCTACTATTTATGAAACATTATTTCTTCATCAAAACAGCCAAAGTGATATATGTTGAGGCATATTCCGGTTTCTTTAAATGTCCGAGGTTTACAGACCTTTAAATTGCTCTTTTTCAACGTATGACCTCGTATCTCAGCCCAGTAAAACGTGTGGTCAATTTCTGCAGTCTGGACCCCGTCTTACAAAGAGGCGGTTGATCCAAATCAATCGCAAGTTTGCAATCTCCTATATCTTACGTACATATTTGCGATTGATATCAACTCGGGGCCCTGGATGCGTCCTATTTGTGGTTGACAATAGATGGCGCTATTACTAAAGTAGTCATTATGAGCAGTTCAGTTGGCAGAAAGGGGCGGATCTAACTTTCTGAACACGATATATCTCTTATCACCTCTTCTTCCAGTCATAGACAATCGACTACCCTGTCCCAATTCCACCATCCACCCTCACCTTGACGTCATAATGTATTTAGGAGCACTCTTATCCCTCATCCCATCTCTATCTCTCTTTCTCTTTCTCCTGTCTTTCTCTCTTCTCTCTCTTCTCTCTGTTTCTTCCTGGAGAGTCTAAAAGTGAAAGTGAAAATAATTTACGCATCTTGTGTACGCAACATAAAAAGCAATGGAACAAAATGTTATTTGATAAGATTTATTTAATAAAATAGTTGTCTTCATCATATTTTCATTGCTGGGACATTACTCTTTAAAAAACAATAATTTCCTATGATCAGAAAATTGAGAATATTGATAATTGTTGTACACTGAAATGTAAAATATTCCAAAATTTTACATGAAAGCTGAAAACTGAAAGAGGAAAGGAAAAAAAAAAATTAAGAATGGAAAAAAAAAGGAAAAAAAAGAAAGAAAGATGGAGTTAAAGAAAAAGAATAGGCAGTCACTTTCTTTTCCAGAAACCAGGCAGAAGAAAACGAAAACTAAAACAACTAATTTTAACGAAGAACCTTTATTTTACTTTCAAACATGACCAATTGTTTGGAATATCGTATATTATGTAAGCCAAAACCTTTTAGATATTAAAAAAAAGTAAATACCAAATGCCTCGATTACATTTGAAGCAAGAGAAGGGTTGCACATGTGAATTATCGTTAAGAATTTTAAAGGAATAGGTCTAATAATAATAATAATGCGGAAAATAAAATCCCCTACAGAAACTAGTCTTATATCGGAGGAGATGAGATAATCACGAAACACTCCTATAATATTTTGGCTTTGAGTTCATTGCCATTCTTCTATGGATGTTTATAATACTGAATAGAGCAAGTTAATGAATTATTTACATAATGGCAACGGAAAAAAGGTCGACATAAAGTCTACAGTTTTTGTTATAAAGTCTGTCTTGATCGAGCATTGGGCGTAGAGGGCGAGAGTTTCTTGATGGGCGTGGCAGTGGAGAGGGATGTGGTACTTGGTGTATGGATGTAATTCGAATCTTGACCATGCTCCTGGTGGTAGAAATACTCGGCTTTGCCAACCAGATGCCACAATGTACTCAGATTAACCTGGTTAATGGAAAGGGGTGAGGGGGAGAGAGAGACATATACATAGAGATAAAGAAAGAGAAAGAGGGAGAAACAATATATAACAAGAAGAGATGAGGAGAGGGGGGGGGGGGAGGAGAGAGAGAGAGATAGTAATGTGATGTCTATTATAAGGAATATAAATGGGCGTTGGGAAGAATTGTGGAGAGGAGCTGTAAGGCTGAAATACCCAATTCGCACAGAAACTTCTGTTAAAAAGATGTAATGACACCCTCCCTCGTTCAAAATCAAGTAACAACGTGCAGAAGAATCACCTTCTATGTCGTCAAGTCTTGATTGATTGATTTTGATTGATTTTTATTCGACAAGCTTCCAACATACAACAATATACAATAATAACAGATCAAAAATAAGTCAGCTTGAACAGGATAACCCACGAAAGCTCGAGAGCTTATTTCCAGTGGGGTCCCTTACAGACATGTATACAATTAATAAATTAAAATAGTAATATTTACAGACAGATAAGAAAATTAAAAGATCTACTTATTAAAGATAATAATAACAACATTAAACTGATGATAGAAATGATATTAAGTACAAGAAGAAAAAGAAGAAGGAGAAGAAGAAAAAGAGGAGAAGGAAGAAGAGGAAAATAATGATGAATTTGTAGAATTTCTATAACGTACGAAAACATAAGTATATACAACATGAAAAAGTATGAACCGACAGAAGAATAACAATTTCAATCATATAACATGTCATTCACTTCTCTTCTCTGACTGTCAAGTATTAGGTATTCCTTTAATTTCCTCTTAAAATGATCATAGTTTCCTATTTCTTTTACACCATTGGGAAGGGAATTCCAATGTTTTATGGCATTGTAATAAAACGAATTTCCAATACTACCTACTCTTTCTGGTAAGTTAAAGTTGAATCGTCTATTTCTTGTATTATAATCATGTACGTCAGTAACAAGATCGAAGTTGGATCGAATATAATGATTCGACCTAGTATGATATATTTTATGCACGTGATGCAATGCGAGTTGTTTTGATCTTTGGTCGACTTCAAGAAAACCAGCTTTAGAAAGTTCGCTATAGCCAACATGAGTTCTTGGACCAGAACAGTTGATAAATCTCACCATTTTGTTCTGTATAATCTTCAACTTCTTTTGATCTGACTTGTTTATGTTACTGTACCATGCAGGGTTAGCATAGTCAAATAAACATTGAATAAGAGCAAAACAGAGTGTACGTCTTGCTTTTAAATCCATACAACTTTGATATCTGTACAAAAATTTCAGACGAGAATTTGCTTTTTTTACAACTGATTCTACTAAAGATGAAAATGAAATTGCGCTAGCCAACTCAATGCCTAAATACTTCACAGACTCTTTTCTCTTGATTGCTTGATTATTGTGTCTCACTTTGAATTCAAATGACTTTTTAGAACTACTTTTAGAACAAAATAAAATGCTTTCTGTTTTTCCCAAGTGTAAAGAAAGCTTATTATCAGTCATCCAATCGACACACGTAGACAGCTGTTCACTGAGCTTTTCCTCAATATATTTAGGATCAGGATTTGAATAGAGTAGTACGCTGTCATCTGCGTACAATAATAGTTTGAAGTCTTTTATACAAGTACACATATCATTAATTTATGTAGCAGACTGTTTCACCACCGAGGTGAAATAGGTCCCCCCCCCCCAAGAAAAAAATATGAAAAATTATGAAAAAATAATGGAATATATATATATATATATATAGGACACAAGGTAGATAAATAAAAACACCGGAGAAGTGAATATTCCACTGACGTTTCGGGCATAGCCCTTTATCGAAGTGATTCAAGCATGAACAACAATATACAAAATCAAAAATATATAGGCGACGCTTGGTAGTCAAGATGCAAAGGCGCGTGAGAGTACGCGAAAGAAGAGAAAAAGAGATAGAGAAACGTCACAAAGCTCAAAAGTTGGACCATTGTGACGTGAGAAATATAGGGAGCGTTAGAAGAGCGTATCTCCAGGGGAGATACGCGGAAAGCAAAAGAAAAGGAAAAGAAGAGGCGCACAGAAAGAAAAATAAGCAATTGAAAAAGCATTATGACGTAATAAAGATATTAAAGTTCAACAAAGTTCAGTGTGAGTTAGGGAAAGATCTGAAAGTGGCGTTCATCCCGTCCGGGTGGAGAGTGCCAAGTTTGAAGATTATATCCTCTCCTCCATCAGCTTCCTTTCTTTCTCATCTCGGCAAGATTTCAGCACACATACTTGAAGGTCATCAGCATTATGATCTCCGATGTTGAAGTGGTGAGCTACAGGTAGTCCGGCTGTCTTCAGGCGTATGGAACGCAGATGCTCCGTGATTCTATCGGCTAGGCGTCTCTTTGTCTCCCCGATGTACACCATGGAACAGCGGGTACATGTCAATCCGTAAATGACATTAGTGGTGGTACATGTGAATTCTCCTCTGATATGCCAAGTTCCTCTGGGGCCCACCACATCATGGGATGAGACATGGGCGCAGGTCTTGCAACGAGGACGCTTACACCGAGTGGTACCAGGATTAGTGATGCTGTGGGGTATCTGACTGGGAAGTCTTGAGCAGACAAGTTCGTTTTTGATGTTCTTCCCCCTCCGGTACGCCGTGATGAATGGGTTGGCCCCAAATACACTAAGAGTCGTCTCGTCAGCCCGGAGGATGTTGATGTTTTCACGTACGGCCTTAGCAATTCGCTGAGATGTATGGTTGTACGTGAGTACAAGAGGGGTGCGGGAATTAGAATCCTTACGTCTCTTAGTCAGAGACGTAATTATTCACTACAAACCTACGGACTCGCATTCATATCTCAGGTTCGACTCTTGTCATCCCCCATCATGTAAGAAGGCCATCCCCTTTTCACAATTTCTGAGACTAAGACGAATTTGCAGTGACGACACTAATTTCAAGTCAAGAGCGAAGGAGATGAGAACTTTCTTCTCTGACAGAGGCTATTCCGACAAGATCGTCGAAGGGGGAATGATGAAGGCTAGCCGAATCACACAACATGACGCTCTGACTAAGAGACGTAAGGATTCTAATTCCCGCACCCCTCTTGTACTCACGTACAACCATACATCTCAGCGAATTGCTAAGGCCGTACGTGAAAACATCAACATCCTCCGGGCTGACGAGACGACTCTTAGTGTATTTGGGACTAACCCATTCATCACGGCGTACCGGAGGGGGAAGAACATCAAAAAACGAACTTGTCTGCTCAAGACTTCCCAGTCAGATACCCCACAGCATCACTAATCCTGGTACTGTAAGAGGTGTAGCGCCACCTCTGGTCGGTTGTTATAGAGTGAATAAACGTAAGAGTTACGAGTCAGAACCAGTGTCCTAAGTATGATGATTTATCCACCATAGCTTTAGCTGATAACGAACCCGAGGCATTATTAGGATCCTAAGACTATCCAATAATGCTACATGGTGTCAGAAGTGAGTGAAATGTGATTTTGATCGGAAATTGTGCCGATATCTACAGCTTGGTGTGATGCGCTACTGAGTACTGCGCCGATTCCTATGTGTGGGACTGTGATTGTAAACGGCGGTGAGTCTGCAGCTGCTATATAAACCGATTGTCGTACTAAACTATGAACTATGAGAGATGAGAAAGCGACTTATGAAATAAAAAGATCGAAGATGAAATCTTGTCTTGAACTTTCCAAAACGTCATGCAGAAGGTTGAGTGACCGGAAATAGCAGCCATAAATTGAGTCATACATACAGCACACTCATCTGACCGGAAATACCAGTCACATACTGTCACATAGACATTTTCATCATGGAGCAGATAAAACCCCCCAAACAGATGGATTTTGAGGCAACCAACCTGCCCAGGGAATAGAAGATGTGGAGAGAGGAATTCTCTTTGTATGTGTCACTTGCAATGGAAGGGAAAACTGATGAAGTCAAAGTTCAGATGCTGAAATACCTGATAGGTTACAGGGGACGTGAAGTCTACCAAACAGTTCGACCGGAAGTGGAGACGTTGAAAAATGCTTTAGATGCACTGGCCAAGCACTGTGACCCACCAAAAAACGAAACGGTGAACCGCTACAGATTTTTCATGAGAAAACAAGAATCTGGGGAGTCATTTGATTCTTTCGTAACAGAACTAAAATTGTTAGCAGAACAATGCAACTTTGGGGATCTTTGTAACTCCTTGATTAGAGACAGAATCGTTTGTGGGATCAAAGCAAATTCCATGAGGGAGCGATTACTTCGTGAACCAGCACTGACTCTTGATAAATGTGTGCATGCCTGCAGAGCGTCGGAGCTATCGAAGCAAGATGCAGTGGTCTTAGAACAGACAGAAGACACAGCAGTGCATGCAGTGCGGCAGAAGAAACCGTACACAGTGCAGAAGAAAGGAACAGACTTCAGAAATAGGACATCTCAGAGTTACAAGTCGTGCCGATACTGTGGGCAACAGCATGTAATGCGAAAGGAGGACTGCCCTGCGTTTGGGAAGACGTGCACACGATGTGGAAAGTTAAATCACTTCAAAATAGTGTGTAGAACGAACATTGAATCGAAAATTCATGAGGTAGATTTCCAGACAACCGAAGAACATGAGATGGAGGAGTTGATGACTGTGACATACATGATAGATGTCAATACAGTGAAGGCAGACTCGTCACATCTGTATGCTACGATGCTCGTCCAAGGACAGCAAGTCAAATTTCAACTGGACTCTGGAGCCAGTTGTAATATACTTCCAAGACATGCATTGAAACTGCATGGGACTAGATTGAAGAGAACTGGGCATGTGCTGTCCATGTACAACAAGACTGTGATTAAACCAGCAGGACGATGCTCTCTAGATGTGGTGAATCCAAGGAGCCAGGAAGAGTTCGAGATTGAGTTCTTTGTTGTTGATCACCCAGGAGCTGTTCCTTTGCTTGGGAGCAAGACTGTGCAGGAGATGGGACTGATCCATGTAAACAGGGACAAGATCCTGGCAGTCACCACAGGCATGGGGAAAATCAACAATATGGCAGAACTGACGGACGAATTTCCTGATGTATTTGATGGAACAGGATGCTTGGAAGGACAATATCATCTTGTGCTTGATGATACTGTGAGACCTGTCGTCCATCCGCCACGCAGAGTCCCAGTGGCAATGAGGACTAAGTTGAAGGAAGAATTGGACAGTTTGACAGAACGGCAAATTATTGCGCCAGTAGATGTGCCAACCCCATGGGTGTCTAGTCTCGTGTGCGTGGAAAAGCCCAATGGGAAATTGAGAGTCTGTCTCGACCCAAAAGACTTGAACAAAGGGCTGAGGAGAAGTCACTACCCCATGCCAACAATAGACGATGTACAGTGTGTCTCTAAAAAAAGTAAACCCAACTTCAACGGCAAATTTTCAGAAAACTATAAAATATTTACACATTATTTTTTATGGTTAGATAGTCCAATAAGTCCTCTGTCCAATGATACCACGTAGGTTATGTAACTCTCATGCATGACTGAGCATGATTCAACTTAGTGAATGGGTGTGAAATCATCACTGTGGCAAGTTAGAATTGCACTTTGATTGGAAGTTCATCAATCAAATGACATAGGAAATGTCTGATTTCTTACGAGCATAGCTTAGGGATGTGTACCCTCGACATGACCGCCATTCCTTTCGATGCAAAGCTCGCAACGCCTCCTCATGTCCCTGACAGCACGCCTGATCATTCCCTGATCTTGTCGTAATCGGTTCACTTCACCTGTTATCTGTTGCCTCAGCTCCTGAATTGTAGCCGGTGGGGTTTGGAACACTTTTCCTTTAAGATACCCCCAAAGAAAGAAATCGCATGGTGTCAGATCTGGTGAACGTGCAGGCCACTCAACTGGGAAATGAAGAGCAATGATGCGATTGCCAAAGAGTTCAGTCAAACGATTCCTCACAGCAATAAGTCTGTGGGCTGGGGCCCCATCCTGAGCCCACCAGGCCCTGCGGAATGCTCCACGTCGTTGTCGGGGGAAGATCTGTTCCATCTCAGGCATAATAAAATTGTTCAGCATGTCAAGGTACGCCCTGCCATTGATGTTGCCTTCAAAAAAGTAAGGTCCCACCAATGAACCATTGCCACAAAGACCAATCCAGACACTCACTTTCTCCCTGCTCATGTTCTTATTAAAAGCATATCCCGGTGGATGATGGAGTTCAGCATACTCGTGCTCATTGTGGGTGTTTACCATTCCATCCATGGAAAACGTTGCTTCATCCCCGATGGTAAAAAACTGGAGGAACTGTCGATCTCGGTTGCACCGGTTCACAAACCATTGTGAAAATCGAAGTCGTCTGGGAAAATCAGCTGGTAGAAGTTGGTGCTGAACATGAACATGATATGGATGGAGATGCAAATCCAGTCTTGCTATTCTGTTAAAAGTTGCGCGTGGTATTCCAGTATCACATACATGCCAACTGTTCAGATTAAAGAGGAACATTCCTCTTTTTGGGAGAAGATAATTATCATTTTAATGCAGGTGTTCCTCTTCCTGTTCAAATTTGTCTGTAGTATTGAATAGGAGAGTTAGGATTGTTCCTCTTTTTTTTGAAAATAGCATAATTTGTACAGATTTCTGATTTTCAAATGTTGGCATGTATGGTATCATTTCTCCTGGTGCTTATGCGTGGGTTGGCTTGGATGGCCTCTCTTACCACTTGGATGTTTTCAGCAGACCTCCCAGTTCGTCTGTGGCCAGAGTGTCCTTTATTCCTGTTCAAACTGGTTCCGTGATCAGCATACTTTCTCACATTGTACCAGATGGCTCTTTTTGTTGGAGGCTGCCTCTCGGGGAACTGCACCCGAAAAGCATCTTGAACTTCCACAAAACTTCTTGTTTCCTGGTATCGAGTTACCAGGAATACTCTCTGCTCAATTGTCAACTGTACCATGTTTGGAAAGCATGTGAAGTGTGCCTGTGTTAGGAACAACCTTTGCTGAAGTTGTTATGTAATCATAGGCCTAACATGTGACAAACATTTAACTTCAAATAGGCCCTGAATGCATGACAATAGCAAGAAATAACTTGCCACAATGATGATTTAATCATAGGCCTAACATGTGACAAACATTTAACTTCAAATAGGCCCTGAATGCATGACAATAGCAAGAAATAACTTGCCACAATGATGATTTAATCATAGGCCTAACATGTGACAAACATTTAACTTCAAATAGGCCCTGAATGCATGACAATAGCAAGAAATAACTTGCCACAGTGATGATTTGACACCAGTTCACTAAGTTGAATCATGCTCAGTCATGCATGAGCGTCAGATAACCTAAGTGATATAATTGGACAGAGGACTTATTGGACTATCTAACCATGAAAAAATAATGTGTAAATATTTTATAGTTTTCTGAAAATTTGCCGTTGAAGTTGGGTTTACTTTTTTTAGAGAGT
>JAVYIG010018762.1:0-16107 GCA_035222895.1 Strongylocentrotus droebachiensis | reverse complement strand
TATTTCAGAACACCCGCATTCAACATTATTTGTTGAGAATATTTTAAATAGTTACCACAAACGTTTTTTTTTTATCCTCAAGAGGTGAGCAAAAACGATCGCATGCCCACTTCTTCACGGAAAATCAACCAAAGGCACTTTCAATATGCGTGCCCTATTATCATGATCATAACCATTATTTATACCATCATTATCTTTACCATCATAATGATTATAGCGTCATCATAATCAGTACCCTAGTCTTTTAAAATCATCCTAATCCTTTTGCTCCACCCTCATTTCGCAGCCCCCCCCCCTTTCCCCCCATCTCGCTCGCTCGCTTGCTTGCGGTGTCTGTATAAATCACATACAAACTACAAAGAAAAACTCGTTATACTTGACTTATCTCATCGTATAGTGTCTCAAAGCAAAACTTGTATTTGTGACATGACATTGCATGCAGCAGGAGAATTTATCTCAAATAGTGTACAAGAGTAAAAAGTGGAGGGAGAGAATTCGTCATTATAGTAACTCTTATCTAATTTGATTTGATGTCAGTATTACTTGGTCAATAAATGTCCTTCAGACTCTCAGTGAAAAACATTCTAACACAAGTAATGTATTCTTATGCCATGTACAATGGGCATGAAAAAGGTAACACCATCCTTAATTCTTGTTCAGATATGACACGGCAAATTGCGTGGCGGTTTTTTTTATGACGTCATGTGTATATATGCTTCACGTTTTTGTTTCTTATAACAAAAGTCATGCTGAATTCAATGAATACGTTCATGATATTTTGTTGTGTGCATTCAACAACAAAACCATGTCCACCCCAAACGAGCAATGTCCCCCCCCCCCAAAAAAAAAAAAATAATAATAATAAATAAATAAATTTAAAAAAAAAAATTGACTTCCCTTCATCTATTTAGCTATCCACGTCAACATCTCTCCACCCCCTCCCCCCCCCTCCCCCACCTCATATGCTCCAAGATTTCGATTTCCTTTCTCTCCTTCCTCTTATTGGTACATATTGGCTATCCATCTCTACATCCCCATCTCTCATATGATCTATATCTCTCTCTTCTATTCTCTTACTCATTGTATCTAGTAATCTAGTAGGCCCCCTACAGATCTACACTACCCCCACCCCCATCTCTCCCCCCCCTCCTTCCCCCTTCCTCTCCTTTCACTCACTCTCTCTCTCCTCCCTTTCCTCCCTCCATCTTCCACCTCCATGCTCCTTCATCACTCCCTCCCTCCCTCTCTCCTCCCTCCATCACCCACCTCCATGCACCTTCATCACTCCCTCACTTCCCTTCCCTCACTCTCTCTCCTCCCTTTCCTCCCTCCACCCCCACCTCCACGGACCCTCATGACTCCTTCCCCCCTCACTTCCCTGCCTCACCCCCTCTCTCTCTCTCTCTCTCTCCTCCCTTTCCTCCCTCCATCCCCCACCTCCATGCACCCTCATCACTCCATTCATCCCTCACTTCCCTGCCTTACTCTTTATCTCTCTCTCTCTCTCTCTCCTCCCTTTTCTCCTTCCATCCCCCACCTCCATGTAGTCTGCAAGCACAGACCCTAATTTGACATTTTATCAACAAATCATTGTGCCTTGAGAGAAGCCTAGCCATGCTACCTACTGGTTGTGTCAGGAGCAGCTACAGCGCATGGCCTATGGTAGTCCAATAGTGCAGACTCACTTTTACGACTGACCAGGGTTTGTGCTTGCAGACT
This sequence comes from Strongylocentrotus droebachiensis, assembly GCA_035222895.1. Taxonomy (NCBI): domain Eukaryota; kingdom Metazoa; phylum Echinodermata; class Echinoidea; order Camarodonta; family Strongylocentrotidae; genus Strongylocentrotus; species Strongylocentrotus droebachiensis. The sequence goes on along the minus strand of JAVYIG010018762.1, from coordinate 14,388 downwards.
AACCTCCATGCACCCTCATCACTCCCTCCCTCCCTCTCTCCTCCCTCCATCACCCACCTCCATGCACCTTCATCACTCCCTCACTTCCCTTCCCTCACTCTCTCTCCTCCCTTTCCTCCCTCCACCCCCACCTCCACGGACCCTCATGACTCCCTCCCTCCCTCCCTCACTTCCCTGCCTATCTCTCTCTCTCTCTCTCTCCCTCTCTCCATCCATCCCCCGCTTCCATGCACCCTCATCACTCCCTCCCTCCCTCACTTCCCTGCCTCACTCTCTCTCTCTCTCTCTCTCTCTCTCTCTCTCCTCCCTCCATCCACCACCTCCATGCACCCTCATCACTCCCTCCCTCCCTCCCTCCTCGATCCCTCCATCACCCACCTCCATGCACCTTCATTACTCCCTCACTTCCCCGCCTCACTCTCCCGGTGGGGTCACTCAATGTGACTTCCGGACCGCATGACCGTTACCAAAATCGCGGAAAAAGGGGTCAATTTCAAACAATGTCCGCGGACAAAATATTCCTCGAAATAGTATAGAAAATAGGGGTGCACAGGTGTCCTCGAAATTGATAAATAGGGGTCAGGAAAAGGGAATAGAGAAAACCGGGAAAAAAAATTCTCGGAGCCGAGTCTTGTCCTTGAAATATGGTAAAATAGGGGTAAATTTGCGAAAGTGTCCTCACAATCTTATAAATAGGGGTATTCCAAGGTACGATTTTGTCCTTGTTTTGACGTAAAAAAGGGGGTTAAATATCACAAAATGTCCTTGAAATTGACCGCTATAGGGGGGTATTTGCATTTGTGGTAACGGTCATATGCGTCACCCTCTGCGTAGGAGTGACCCCACCGGGCTCACTCTCTCTCCTCCCTCCATCCCCATGCCCCTTCATCACTCCCTCCCTCCCTCACTTCCCTTCCCTAACTCTCTCTCTCCACCCTTTGCTCCCTCCACCCCGGGCTCCACCACCACCTCCATGGACCCTCATCACCCCCTCTCTCTCTCTCTCTCTCCTTCCTTTCCTCCCTCCATCCCCCACCTCCATGTAGTCTGCAGGCACAGACCCTAATTTGACACTTTATCAAAAAATCATTGTGCCTTGAGAGAAGCCTAGCCCAGCTACCTATTGGTTGTGTCAGGAGCAGCTGCAGTGCATGGCCTATGGTAGTCTTATAGTGCAGACTCACTTTTACGACTGACCAGGGTTTGTGCTTGCAGACTAACCTCCATGCATCCTCATCATCCCCTCCCTCCCTCACTGCCCCCCTCTCTCTCTCTCTCTCTCTCTCTCCTCCCTTTCCTTCTTCCATCCGCCACCTCCATGCACCCTCATCATCCCCTCCCTCCCTCACTTCCTTGCCTCTCTCTCTCTCTCCTCCCTTCCCTCCTTCCACTCCACCTCCATGCACCCTCATCACTCCCTCCCTCACTTCCTTGCCTCTCTCTCTCTCTCTCCTCCCTTTCCTCCTTCCATCCGCCACCTCCATGCACCCTCATCACTCCCTCCCTCACTTCCTTGCCTCTCTCTCTCTCTCTCTCTCTCCTCCCTTTCCTTCTTCCATCCGCCACCTCCATGCACCCTCATCATCCCCTCCCTCCCTCACTTCCTTGCCTCTCTCTCTCTCTCTCTCTCCTCCCTTCCCTCCTTCCACCCCACCTCCATGCACCCTCATCACTCCCTCCCTCACTTCCTTGCCTCTCTCTCTCTCTCTCTCCTCCCTTTCCTCCTTCCACCCCACCTCCATGCACCCTCATCACTCCCTCCCTCACTTCCTTGCCTCTCTCTCTCTCTCTCTCCTCCCTTTCCTCCTTCCACCCCACCTCCATGCACCCTCATCACTCCCTCCCTCACTTCCTTGCCTCTCTCTCTCTCTCTCTCCTCCCTTTCCTCCTTCCACCCCACCTCCATGCACCCTCATCACTCCCTCCCTCACTTCCTTGCCTCTCTCTCTCTCTCTCTCTCTCCTCCCTTTCCTCCTTCCACCCCACCTCCATGCACCCTCATCACTCCCTCCCTCACTTCCTTGCCTCTCTCTCTCTCTCTCTCCTCCCTTTCCTCCTTCCACCCCACCTCCATGCACCCTCATCACTCCCTCCCTCACTTCCTTGCCTCTCTCTCTCTCTCTCTCTCTCCTCCCTTCCCTCCTTCCACCCCACCTCCATGCACCCTCATCACTCCCTCCCTCACTTCCTTGCCTCTCTCTCTCTCTCTCCTCCCTTTCCTCCTTCCACCCCCACCTCCATGCACCCTCATCACTCCCTCCCTCCCTCTCTCCTTCCCTCCCTCCCTCTCTCCTTCCTTCCCTCACTCTCTCTCTCTTCTACCTCCACCCTCTTCCTCACTTCCATGCACCCTCATCACTACTTCCCTGCCCCCCTCCTTCCCTCGCCTTCTTCCCCATCTCTCTGGATTCAAACCTTTCAAATAAATCACAAATTCAAACTCCGAATAAGAAATACAACAAATACTTTAATCTTTTGCACATACCCTGTACACATGAACATGATGAGCACAAACATGAGCACAAACATGATTGCTCTGAACAGTTCTCTTGCTCACGCGTGTCCTACCTTATTGAAACAGCCTTCCTGAAGAAATCAAAAAGTGTATAACAGTCTCTGATTCCTTTAAAAATCATGTAAAAACGCTTCTGTTTACCGGTAATTCTTAATTATTTCTACATGCACCTTGAGCACTCCACAGAGTGGATTCGGTGCTATAAGTTACATTTATTATTATTATTATTATTTCAGATGTAATACAATTTCTATTTCAGTTAGTTTGGTATTCTTTGCATACAAGGCTGTAAACTTACAAACTATAACTATAAGATCATCTGATTTGGACTATAGTGATATCATTTTCTTCTTGAAATTGGAAACATTTTTTATTGCATGCTACATTTATCTCATAAAAATCATGTACCTTCAATGAAGATATTGATTTATACACCGATAGAAAGTATGTCTTACAGTAATCACATACTGGTATGCCTGTTTATATCAAAAATTGTAATTATGAAATTTTCAATATTTCATCGATTCCAGGATTTCAATGATTGTAACTATGCATTCGTAGGTGACGCACGTATTTTTTGAGCTCCCGCACTTCGTACACACTGACTATGTGAAATAGATTTTGAGAGATGAGTGAGAAATCTTATAACTTGAGGCATCCTTCGAAATCTTTTCCGCCGAGACAATCTAAGAAAATGTCTGCTTCTTCTTCGAAATCGACATCAGGGATCGATGCAAGACCACCAATTCTTCCAAACGCCAAAGATTCGACCTCGACATCTACTACCGGACCCCAAACGCAGCCCATAGCACGCACCGAGGGCCCTGGCGGGAAAAGTCACGTGACACCGGAACCCGCGATTCCCGCGACCACGCCCAGCCCTGCTCAAGATAGCGACACGGCTGGAAGTGGCCTTAGTGTTATCAGCGAAATGAAAGAGCTATTCGCCCAACTTTCTACAGAAATGAACCATCGTTTTGATGCTATTGGGGCTGATATAGCAGAAACGAAGAAATCGATCACTGATTTGAAGGAGACAGTGAATTTCAACTCATCTAAGATCGAGAAAGTAGAAAAGGAAACACTACCTAAACTGAAGGAAGAGATCGACGCTAAAAGTAAGGAAATAGAGGACAAAATTATTCTTCTTGAAATGCACCAGAGAAAACAAAACCTCCTAGTTTATGGAGTTGGGGAACGGGGCAATAATGAGAACATTTATTCAACAGTTCATGATATTTTCGTTCATTTCATGAGAATCACAAAAAGCGAAGCTTTGAAGATAGCCCTGGTCAACGCGCACCGTCTCCCCGCCCCTCAGCATGGAGCCAGTATTAATCAACCTGCAATCCGCCCCATTATCATCCGATTTTTGTAAGCATGGCAGATCGCGATTGTGTTTTGAACGCATTCGAGCAATCACGTAGACAACGCCCCAAGCCAGCTGACTTACCCGCCATGAGCCAGCACCCCACTCACCCCACCCCCCAGGCAACTGTGATGTCCGGCCAGACGACCGCACCCGACCAGGTGACTGTGATGTCCGGCCAGACGACCGTACCGGGCCAGCAGTTCGCCCGCGTCACCATCAGAACTGACCTCCCGCCCCCCATGAAACGAGAGCGTGGACGACTTGCTGCAGTGGCCTACACGCTACGCAAGGAACGCAACCTGTCCACAAGAATCCGTATCAACGGGACTAAAGTTTTCATTCAAACAAGGAAGCCAGCATCTGGGACAGGACCTCAACCTAAATGGACAAACTGGGAAGATAAGTAATCATTCATGTATCTTAATTGTGTTATGGACTTTAATTCAAAGTTCTTATTGGAAAAAAATAATGATTTAAATTAACACCCTTTTGTTTTGATGAACTGAATCTTAAAGAAAACATTGATCTACTGAACAGTAATGGACTGAATGATATACAATGTTGTTTTAGTTAAATGGAATGTGAGATTGTAAACTGTTTGAATTTTGATAGTTTTGCAAACGAAAAGATCTCTGATCTTAACGAATAGAAATGGAGTGAATTACTTTTTGGTAAGTCTGAATTTGAATGTGAAGATATGAACTGTTTTGAATTTTAAAATTTTGACATATTTGCTAATGAGAATCATTTTATTACATTTACATTCATCATAACTTGTTTTGGAAAACATTGATAAATTGATCTAAGGAACAGAAATCAAGATCAGATCTAACGAAAAGAAATGTTCTGTGAGCTGTTTTGAATTTTGAATTTTGAATGTTGATATTTTTCGCAAATAAAGCAGTTATTATATTTACATTTCTCATGATTTGATTTAAACACGACAAATTCATAATATTATAGATCTATATAATATAAAATAAATGTTGTGCAAAGGATAAATTTACCGATTTACCCAAATTTGCACTTTTTCATTTATCCCAATATAGGTGTTCTATGCATGGTTCAAGTATTCAATGATGGTAATATCACCCCCCCCCCCCCTCTCCCCTGCCCCCTTAACACACACTTCGAATTCTAGTTTCATGAAGCATGCACTACAGTAGCAAGCATGAATTTACGCTACCATCGGGTTTTTGGGGTCTAAACTGAGCAGTTTGTAATACGTACCGTTTCATTGGCTCCGAACCCATACAATCCACTGTGTTAATTGATGCTTATTGGTTTATTGACCTTTATAATGGTGTTTTAAAAGCGTTCTCTAATGCTTTGTTTAAAATGTTTTATTCATAATAATTGTTCATGGTTAATACATCATACGGTCCATATCGTGCTTGTTAGGAGTTCATCTATTTTAATTGTAACGCAAAATGTTCAATTCTTTGAACTACCCAATTTTCATTGATTTACTATGTTTGCATTTATCTTGTTTATCCTAATTTGAGCGTTTCTATGCCTGGTTCAAATATTCAGTGATTCCCCCCCCCCCCCCGGGCATTGGAGGTTGGGTAATGCATGGCAGGTTGGGTAATGTATGGCAGGAATGTTTTAGACGGCTGAGCCGGGTGTCTTCTCATGAGAGAAAGCTTAAACATAAAATAACCTTTTTTTCTGCCGTGCGCTTGGGATTGTGAACACTGGCTTTTCACTTTCACTGGAATGAAATTTTGGGAATGCTTTTCAAATTAGTAGATTGCTTTCTCTTATGACAGAGGCTTTTTGTTCGGCTGTCTAGGATTATTTGGGGTTTTCGCGTCCTACTTTTTGGTGTAATGATTGTTCTGTGGAATTAGCATCTCTGATGTCATGGACTTTCAAGCATGAATAAACACTATCATCGAGTGTTTGGGTTCGGAGTTGAGAGGTTAGTGTTATTGTCTGTTTACAGATCACGCTTCAAATAAGTTTTTGCGCTGACACTATTTTCTTGGCTCTGAACCCATATACCCTGTTCGTTTTCCTTTCAACATTCAGTATGCATGCTGTTAAGGTATTCTTATTCCTTTATTTATATTTCGTTAGTGAATTAATAAACGTAACCAAAATTCTGTTTTAATAGCCCTTCTTTTTAAAGATGATCTTTGGTCCTTAAAAATCCTCATTGTTTAATCACCCCCCCTTCTTTTATCCCGCGGTTTATGCTTCGTTGACTTTGTCATTCTCAGCTCTTTTATACCCCATCCTTTCTCACTCAAATGTCTTTTGAATACTGACTTACATTTCCTGTTTTCGCCTTATTCTAAATAATTTTGATATTGGAGCTTGTAACATTTTGTTTTTGTTTTTTTTGTTTTAGTTCGGTGGCGTCTCGTGGCTTACCGGGCAGAGTAATTTGATGAGGCAGCATGCTTTTGTTGTTGCTGTTTGTATCTGTTATATTCACTCTTTTGTTGCGTATAATTATAATTATGACTAGTCTACATTGAAAATCTATTTCGAACTTCTTTATCTATATCAGGGAGTTCAAGATAGTGTTATTTTGCTTTGTAATGTTTTATTACGATTTTGCGGATGTTTATCGTTTGTTCTCCAAGCCTGCGGAGATTTCTTGTAATATATTCATATCTGTTAAATGTTCGTCTTTTGTTTGTCTATGTTTACTTGTGTATTTTTTCTTGTCTATACTTAATTTCCATTTTTATATCACAATGTTGTCCATACAGACCGATTCTCCTTTTCTAACTAAATTTGAAACTTCCATTTTAGATACTGCGCATTATTGTATATTATACTACTATTTTGTTACGCAATCCTTTTGTGGTCAAACTCTAAATGGATACGTTACATAATAACTTAGCGTTTAATTCTCTTCGTGATGATCGATATGATGAGACTATCGCCAATTCTCTAACTGAGTACATTACTAACCATCAATTCAAAGACTTGATGTGTAATAATAATATTAATAAAGATACATTTTCTTTATTCCATTTGAATATTAGAAGTATTAATAAACATTTTGATGATTTTCAATTCCTCTTAGATAATTCGTCCCAATGTCTTCCCTCTATAATTGGGCTTACCGAGACTTGGTTAACCACAGATCCTAACCCACCATTTGCCCTACATGAACATGATTTTATTTTTAGTAGTAGGAAGGAAAAACTTGGAGGAGGTGTTGGTTTATATGTTTCAAAAAATTATTCTTACAATGTTTGTAATGATATTACTATAATGAACAATATCTTGGAATCCTTGTTTATTGAAATCTTATTGCCAGGTCGGAAGAATGTAATAATTGGTGTAGTTTATCGACCCCCAAGTAGTAATACTTTAGATTTGTTATCGTCCCTAACTGATATTTTGAATAATTCGGTAATGATTAATAAAGATTGCTTGATAATGGGTGACTTCAATATCAATTTATTAAAATATGATACTGATAATTTATGTCATGATTTTTTGGAAATATTTTTATCAAATTCATTCTTCCCACTTATTTCTAAGCCCACTCGTGTAACTAATAATTCTGCTACATTGATTGATAATATCTTTAGTAATGTCATTCCACATCCTGATTCATACATTATACTTTCTGATATATCTGATCATTATCCCATTTTTACTCAGTTTACTCTTTCAAATTCAGTCCACGGTGGACGGCCTCGTCCATTAAGACGTCGAGCTTCCCCAGAGAATATAGCAAGACTTGGAGCCAGTTTAGAGCACGCAGATTGGTCAAGTGTTTATAACACTGATGATGTAAATAGTTCGTATAATAATTTTTTAGATATTCTGAATGAAGAGTTAGATACATGTATTCCCTTACAAAGAGATAAAGTAAATAATTATAAAATTACCCCTAGACTTCCCTGGATTTCGAAATCTCTTCTAAGATGTATTAATAAAAAGAATAAGTTGTACTATAAGTATAAAGCAAATCTTACAGATAGAACTAAAAGTAAATATACTTCGTATAAGAATGCTTTGATTAGAATTTTGCGTTTTGAAAAGAAGAATTATTTCGTGAATCGCTTAGAGTTTTATAAACATGATATGCAGAATACTTGGAAAATTCTTAAACAGGCTATGAATTTGGTCCATAATAAAAATGATATTATTAAAATAAAAAGGGATAATGAAGTGATCGATGATTCTGATATGATTGTAAATATTTTTAATAAACACTTTTCTTCGATTGGTGAGACGTTAGCACAAAATATACCACAATCGAAAAAATCTTTCACAGATTTTTTAAACGCCCCAAATACAAATTCTATTTTCTTTGTTCCAGCTCATAGATTTGAAATAATAGATATTGTTTCTCATTTGAAAAACAAGAAAAGTTCTGGTGTTGATAATATTAATAACTTTATTTTAAAAGGGATAATACCTTTCATTGTAGATCCATTGGTTCATATCTTTAATTTGTCTTTCTTGAATGGAGAAGTACCTAATGTTATGAAAATTGCAAAAGTTATTCCACTATTTAAGAAGGGTGATAAGCAAGATGTAAATAATTATCGCCCGATATCTTTATTATCATCTCTTTCGAAGGTTTTAGAAAAACTTATACATAAAAGAACAGTTGCTTTTTTGAAAGTTCATAATATTTTTTGTGATTCCCAATTTGGATTTAGAGAGAAACATAGCACGAGTCATGCATTATTATCACTTGTTGAAAAGGTAGCTCATGCTCTCGACTCCTCTTATCATATGGTTGGAATACTCCTGGACTTCTCCAAGGCCTTCGACACGATCAACCACGATATTTTGCTTCATAAACTTTCTCATTATGGTATACGTGGGAAGGCCTTGGAGTGGTTCAGGAGTTACCTTTCCGATAGGAAACAGTTTGTATTTCTGGATGGTCACACTTCTGAATTACGAAATATTAATTGTGGGGTTCCTCAAGGTAGTTTGCTGGGCCCGCTTTTGTTTATTATTTATATTAATGATTTTTATAGATCATCAGATATGGCGTCTTTTATATCATTTGCTGATGATACAAATTTGTTCTTTTCACATACAAATCCAAATACTCTTGTTGAAATTGTAAATTTTGAATTAGAAAAAAATTATTCAATGGATCCGAGCTAATAGGCTGTCTTTAAATTTACAAAAGACTAAATATATTCTTTTTAGTAATTCAATAGATTCTTTGCCAACTGATTTAGTTTTTGATGACACTCATTTGGAAAAGGTTACACATTCTAAATTTCTAGGTGTAATAATTGATAATAAGCTTTCATGGAAAGTTCATGTCGATAACATTTCTTAAAAAAAATCGAGAAATATTGGTATATTAAATAGACTTAAAACACAACTCCCATCTTCAGCATTATTAACATTATATTCATCCTTAACATTACCTTATCTGAATTATGGCTTACTCGCATGGGGTAACGCTCATCAGAACATTTTAGACAAACTTTTATTGTTACAGAAGAGAGCAGTTAGAATTATTTCCCAGGCAGATTTTCGTGCACACACTAATCCGTTGTTTTATGATAATAATATTCTGAAAGTAAAAGATTTGTATTTGCTTCAATTAGGTCAATTTATGTATAAAAATACTAATGATTTGCTGCCAAAAATTTTTAAGACTATGTTTTTAAAAAATCGCTCTTTTCATCAACATTCAACTAGACAATCGGAAGAGTACCATTTGCCATTACTTCGAACTTCCTTCGCTAAAAACACTTTTATCTATGATGGCCCAAAATTGTGGAATTCCTTTACTGATTCCTTGAAAAATGCCCCTTCATTATATACATTTAAGAAAAGATTAAAAATATTTTTGTTCTTAAAATATAAAGTAAATTAGTTTGATTTACCCCCCCCCCCTGACACCCACACACACACACTAATACTTACACATTATACACGATGCATCATTGTCTTGGTCATTTTGAGGAGAATACGCGCATACTTTCCCCTTATTTTCTCTTTAATAATTATATGCGCAGTTATCGATTTATACGGTCTTACTTTTTACTGATAATCTGATTTGTATTGACAATAGTATACAGAATGTAGAATAACTGATTTGTTGTTTTGGAAATGTTACGTCCACGTCTGTGCTGTATTTTCGTTTTTGTTTGTTACTGTATGTCTTTCTCTGTCTTACATTGTCTCTACTTGTTACTGTTCTGTCTTCGCGGGCTTGTCATTGTCTTTACTTTATTTTATTTATTTTTTTATTTTAAAAACAAAGAGCAAACTTTTATATTAATATATTTGTGTTTTTTGTTCTGTATAAGCTAATTTGTGTAATGCTACTTTGTTATTTTGAGGGACCCATAATCTACAAGTATCCACTTTTTAATGGGTCCCTCCATTTCCATAGAAAATATCTTTTTTTTTTGTATTATGTTATTCAAATTTTGTTTATATGCAGTTTAAGTATTTGTAAATGATATTATTCACATGTTATCTTGTTCAATTTTTTGTTTTGTTTTAATGAAATATTGTTCTGATTTCTGTGGAAATGAAAAATAAACTTGAATTGAATTGAATTGAATGCTTATATACCTCCTATACAAGTAGCTCTTGGCATCAAGGCTAATATCAAATCACATGACCACTTTGCATGAAGGCCTTCAGCAAAAGGCGCATAAAACTTGGTACACATCTACTCAGAGACAAATATCAACACTATCAATTAGTGGAATTATCCATGAATTGTAGAGATAATTTGCATAGACATACAGTTGGGCCAGATATACATTATCAGAATTTCACGCATTCCTGCCAACTTTTCACTTCAGGAAGAAAGACAAATATGGTCTCTGTTTAAAGTATATACAAAGCATAAGGCACACACGACTTGATACACATCTACTGATAGTCATAATAGGCGAAGAAAAACAAAACATTATTAAGTACTGGAATAATCCCTGATCTCTAGATGTACATACATGTACAGTTGGGCCTGAAAGATAGACAAATATGGTCTCCGTTTAATATATATAGTATATACATCACTAATCCTTCTGAGACGAGTGACTCCTGATAGGAATGAGTGCAGTTGAGAAAATCTGAGTATGAGTTTCTTTCAGGTGCATGTAAACTTTTGGGCGCCAACTGCATATCCTCAACTTGAGTGAACCTGAATGCATGCAATTAAGCACAACATGGTACTGTAAATACTTAATAAGATTACAATCACAAAACAAAACAACCTCATAATCAATATTACATTAAACGGCCTTGAGTTGTGTTAATAATGCAACTTTTTAAAGCAAGAGAGTTCTCATATTGGAATCCAACTTTCAGACAAACTGGCTCAAAGTAACTCTGGGTCCTGTTTCATAAAACCTGCTATCAATAACAAGTGTCACTTTGCTATGACAAATTTGTTCTCAGCCAATCAAAGCAACCATTTCACTAGCTTATAATAGTTATTACAACTTTTTATTGATAACAAGTTTCATGAAACAGGGCCCAGATTTGAAATGTCTGATTCTAGATTTCTGATCATTTTTTCAACTTACTATTATAAGTGTAGACAATAATAAAAGATTTCAGTAGGACATCCTTCACAGCCATTTTTCTTTGAATTGCTAACGATCGGGCGTTACACCTTGGAATATTAAGTAACACAACTGGTTGACCAGATGCTTGTCACGGTGATAAGAAAATAATTTTTTTCAGCTAAGTGGAAAAAACTGTTTACCATTGTTTGACAATATTATCTCAGATATAAAATAGTATCATGAAATGGAAAAATGTATAGCAAGAACAACTCTAACAGATAAATTAATTCAACGTTTGAATAGATCATGGTATATGATTGATTTTTGCTCAGGTATAAGCTTTTCTCGTATTTCAGTTTGACCAGCTGATGTCAATATGAAATTCTGTATGAGTATAGATGTTATGCTGCTAAAAACAAATCTAAGAAAAAAGAAATCCATGACAAAATTTAAAATAGCTATTCTTAGATTTTAGATTGACCAAGTGATGTCAATATGAAATTTTGCTTGGTTTTAATGTACATGTTGTGTAGTTTCACATGAATGTTTGCTATTGTTTAATAAGGAACCCTGAGGATGAGGGAAAAGAATGCTTGTCACAAAAATTGCCATGAAGGATCAACATTTGATCCTATGATCCAGGCTATACTTCATGAAAGATATAGGGTTAGGGTTGCACTTTATTTTGAGTCGAAGTAATATTGTTTAGGGTTACGGTTAGGTACACGTAATATGATATATTTAATGTGTATACAAACGTTGCTATGTTGTGATACGCCGAGGCATACCCGCCGCCTCCGAAGATACACGTTACTTAATAAATGTATAATCAGCATATCTCTGAAATACATTGAATTAGCTGTTTCATTATTAGTGTTAGATATTATAAGCTTATCTTTACAGTAATATGTGAGGTCTGAGGTTGAAGTTAGAATTTTGGTTAGTGTAAGAAACCAACGCCGAGCAATTGTTGCAGAAGATAGTTCTATGCAATCGAGCAGCATGTAATCCAGCTGTGCGATCTGGATGGTTGTAATAATAAAAATAATAATAATACAGGAGATTTGTATAGCGCCATTATCCATTTTAATTAAATGCTCAAGGCGCTTCAAAATATTAGGGAACACATTACATCATGACAAAGAATCGTGTACATATACATAAAGGAAAAAAATGCAAGAATGAAAGAATGAATGTCTGTCTTCAAAATGCGAAATGGAACAAATGGGATTTAAGGTTGCTCTTAAAAGACGTTCGGAAGAGTCGGAGTTCTTCAGCTCCTGTGGAAGTGAATTCCACAGGATGAGCAAAAGCTCGTTCCCCCAAGATTTTCTTTGAAAGCGGTATGTGTAGAAGACCAGTTATTTGTATGTGTGTGTGTGTGTGTTTGGTGAGGGACACAAGGACACTATTAAGTCTATATACCAGAGAGAGAGAGTATAAATATACTTCACAGGAGCTGAAGAACTCTGATCTTGTACACTGCCATTGTGTGGCTCTCGAAGGTATGCTGATAGCTGAGGTGTCCATCGTAGATAATATTAATGCTGGGGGCTGGGGTTGTATTTCAAAATTTATGTTATCTTCTGTGCTAGTGAAAGAATGTTCTGCAATCTGATTGGTTCAAATCGGGTCATGTGACATTCAGTTGACTGCACTGTAGCATCCAAATGTACATTCCCTGCACTCAGAATGACGTCATCAGTGGCAATGAGTGGCAATGACCGAGCGTGTCAAAGTTTACGTGAAGTGTACGCGCAATGATGCTCGGATAACCAATCAAATTCAGGAATACAATCGAGCAGCACGTAATCCATCTGTGCGATCTGGATGGTTGTACACTGCCATTGTATGTCTCTCGTAGGTATTCTGACAGCTGTGGGGTGTCCATCATAGGTCATCTTCCTCGTCTGAGACGTTATCCCCCTCTGCCGAGACGTTTTTCTCCCCGTCTCCGACGTTATCTTCCTCCGCCGAGACGTAATACTCCTCGTCTGATACGTCTTTATCCTCGTCTGAGACGTCATCCTCCCCGTCTGAGACGTTATCCTCCCCGTTCGAGACGTAATTCTCCTCGCGTGAGACCCAATTCTCCTCGTCCAAAACGTAATCCTCCTCGTCTGAGTCGTCCTTTTCCTCCTCGGCTTCGAGCTGACCAATATAGTTCCTGAATTTATGTTGAGGAAAGAATATAAAATATAGATTTGGGGGATAGGATCCGGGCCCTGTAACATATGAAGTGACTGACAATTCAATCAATTGTAAAAATCTTTTGTATCTTCAGTTTTGCTACAATTGTATCTTTAGTTTTTCTACAATTCATATTTTCTTAATATTTAGCATTGATCTACATATTTCTGTAACATAAAATTAATTGTAAGTTGCTATTTATTATATTATTATGATTTATTAAAGGAAATACATTTACAATCAAGATTTGGGAGATAATATTAATCATAATTTTCAATTTTACAGGGCTCATGTGCAGGGGGCCTGGGGTGGTATTTCGAAAAATTTATGTTTGTGAAAGAATGTTTCCTGTTATAGTGAGGATACTTGGTTAATTTCTACACAAAGCTGGCTATGTACATGTATATTTAAAAGATAAATCTGCACCAGTACCTACATTTAGTGTCTATTCCATGCACTCTCAAGTCACGATAATGAAAATATAGGTTTGGGGGATAGGATCTGGGCCCTGTAACATATGAAGTGACTGACAATCCAATCAATTGTACAAATCTGTTAAATCTTCAGTTTTACTACAATTTATTGTATCTGAGTAAGCATTGATCTAAAAGTATCTGTAACATGAAATTAATGGTAAGTTGCTATTTATTGTAATATTATGATTTATTAAAGGAGATACATTACAATCAAGATTTGGGATACAATATTAATCATAACTTTCAATGTTACAGGGCTCATGTGCTGGGGACCTGGGGTGGTATTTCGAAATTTATGTTATTGAAAAATGTTTCCTGTTATACTGAGATAATTGGTTAATTTCTACACAAAGCTGG
>JAVYIG010018761.1:0-16116 GCA_035222895.1 Strongylocentrotus droebachiensis | reverse complement strand
CAGTGGCGTATCTACGAGGGCGGGGGCAGAGGGAGGGGCACGGGATGTCCACGTACGTGCCCCCTAATCGAGTGAAACCAACAACAACAAAAAAGGGAAGAGCGAGGGTTAAGATGAAGGGAAATTAAAACAAATACCTTGAGTTAAATAAAATAAGAAGATACATTTTTTTCTCGAAAACGTTCTTCGAATATTATCGTCGCTGTTTTCACGAAGTGACGGTAGTGGAAAAAAATTGCATTCACTTTGCGTGACGATTTTCCTCACTACCGTCACTTCTTGAAAACAAGGACGTTATATTATTGTGTGAACTCTTACAACGTTTTGATAAAGAGAAAATTCACGATTTGATTTCAGTGACGTAAGCAGCAAACGTTTCTACAATCTGATATCTTTTAAAGGCCAACTCTAGCTACTTGCTCCCTCTATATATAAATAATTCCTAATCGGTGACCATTGGTCCCCCATGATCCTTTTTTCTTTCTTATGTTAATTGAGAGCTGAGTTTATGAGATATCCACCTGTCGGTGACCTTCCTGGGTGGTCTAATCCCTCCTGACCAAACTAGTGCAGATAGGCTTTTAACAGACTCTCACCAACATCATACGACCCAGGCTATCATCAGCTACCAGTCCTATTGAACTACAAATACTTTTGATTTTCTGTCAATCATTGGATTTCAAGACGTTGAGTTCGTCCCCGAAACTCCGCTTTACTGATTGTAAATTGTCTGAATCGGCTTTGTCACTGTGAATAAGTGCCCGACAACTTTCCCTTTTGTCCCATCATAATAAATTATTAAAATGTCAATTTTGCAAAATGTATGACTCAGAAGGGTCTTTTCTGTTTGGAGAACCTTTAATATGCTACTCTCAATATAATTTGATTAGTTCCCCAAAGGAGAATGCGCTTAGGAGGAAAACAGAAAATTCATGATATTTTTGTACATGACAAACAGGTTTATTGACCAATTTTCGCATAGATCTGGTGATCTCATATTTCAAACACTCGTAACTTTATTATTACTGGTCCAATTTATGTCAAACTTATGCAATTCTCTTATTTTACTGCTTTTATACAAATGAAATTATTACAAGGGTCGGATTGCCCTTAAAAGAGAGGATGTGGACCCTTCTAAAGGAAAGTATTTAAACCAAATTTCCATAGATAGACAACACCACACACAAATCATAGAAGGCAATCTGAAAACTATCGGGGTTATAATTTTATCACAAATTAACACTTTAATTTCAAAACAGACATAACACTTCAAATCCGATTTGCATGCTAAAAAAAGATCCCGCTAACTAACATGGATTAACTAATTTGAATTCAGGTATAACTCTCAACTTAGTCCAGTAATTAATGGTGCAGAAGTCTCAATCCCTTCATCATGTACAGATCAATTCAACTCTGCAACTATTTGAACAAAATAATACCTTGTCATGAATTTATCATATCGTTTGGAGCCAGAAGGTCGTTAACATGTACAATTTAACACAGAATTAACGCCCTTCTGTCTCTCAACAGATGATGTTATGTAAAATTCTTGACAAAGTTCAATTCAGATTGAATTTTATTGACAGAATTTCAGTGTTATTTTGTTCAGGATGAGGAGGTCGTCATTCAACACACGATGAACCAGTGGACAGTAAATCAGGTAATATCTGGCTTTCAATAAAAAATAAAAAATAGGGCTAAATACAGTAAATTTAATGAAGTATTTCTTTCTCTCAAAATTACCAATCCCCTCATATCTAAATAACACAAATACATGGTGATAACTGTGTGTTCCAAAACAACTAGAATCCAGCACTTTGAATGTTTTCATGTAAGCATAAAACTGTTATGAGAAAATTGATACACGAATAGCTCTTCTTTGCATTCTACACCAGAAGCCATGTGTTTTAGCTGTTGTAGGAGCAGTTCATTGGGGCAATACTGAAAAGCCAGCCCCCCCCCCCCCTCATTCAAAATACACTTCACTACAACAATGTTAGAATATCTTTGAGAAAGAAAAGACATACATGTATTAAAAGCTATGTCATTATTTAGAACTAAAGGAACTATACTTGTGTCATTTCTAAAGAGTTAATGTTCAGTCCTTACAATTTCATCTCAGTTGCAATTTGGACAAATTGAACGTGACAAAATGTACAATTGTTCATACGAAAAAATCAATTACTCATGCCAACGAGTTATATGTTTTCAATATATAGTTGTGCAATATAGGTCTCATATGAACTGTGCATTAAGATTACAAGAAGTTTAAAAACGCAGGTCCTAAAATAATGCATGCAGAATTAAACAAGGACTCTGCCATATGAGTACCCTAATTGATCTTAAAATTCAAAGAAATAGGCCAGTATTACAACCTTTTTTCTTCTCATACCTTTCCTAAATAAACTAAATCACATGTATATGCATGGAAGTATTAACCTACACTGGTATATGTATAGGCTGTGAAAATGAAACAGAAAATAAATTAAAGTTTTTGAATAAACATGAGTACATATAAGAAACAGAGATATGCATGTACATAAGCTTATATGACATATACTTCTAGATACATTTATAAAATACACTTGAGAGACACACTTTCACTAGTGGTTTATTTATAGAAAGCTTTATAATAATTAAAGGCAGGCTTACGATAGACTCAATCAAATGGATTAAAATCAAATACAAAGTTGTTGGGATGTCCACAACCTCACCATGGTGCATTAATTCTAGCCTTATGCATTCTATTAATTAAGTGTTACCAATTAACCTCACCCCCAATGGCCTCAATGCATTAAGAATTTGACAACTTTTGAATCTGACTCCCTTTTTTTTCCAATAGGAATTCTTATAATATCTGGTAGATTGTGGATGGAGTAAGGACCAAAATCATTGCTTATGAACTTGTTGAATTTTGAGAATGAACAACAAATATCTGTTTGAATAGTTTTGAACCATCGACCTTTCTGAATAAAGGGTCAGTCAGACTTCAACGATGATGATAATAAAACGTTTTCAAGTGAAGGTACAGCCTACTACTTTATATGTATGTGAGAGTATGCTCATGTATATTAATAGTGGGGCAGCTGTCGTGTGGAACTTTAATGAGAAATCCAGTTATTGGTATTGTCATTGCCGAGGTCTGACCTCCACTTAAACACATGTTTAATCACATACACTTGAGTGCATAGAATAAACTACACATTCAAATATGAAGCTTTCATCTTTAGAATGCAAGTAACATCTCTTATTACATTACAAGAAAAAGTTTTGCCCCTCCAATAGGTCTGACATGATGGGCTTAATAAGATGAAAATATTTTTTGTTTGTAGTGATACCAAAACGTTGTGTTTCTGATGCTCCAACATATTTATTGTAACTTACCCAACTGTATATATTTATCAATTTCCTTTCTATTTTTGTTATGTTTATTTTGCATAGGGCAATCTTTAGCAGGATGACAAATTTTAAAAACTGATCAAAAATAATGATGGTCTCAGTTCACGCCCCCAAAGAACCCTAACAAAAAATCACCAGAAAGAATATTAGCACTTCAATTCATAGGTTAATCAGTGTCCAAAAAGTTTTTTTAACAGCAGTGACATTCAACTGATTATAAACACAATTTTTCCCCAACAGGCGACAATCTGATATTTTTAATATATGTACATACACATAATGCAGGCAACAGTTTTTTTTCTTCACATGTTCAAGCAAGAACTCATTTGGTCTGCCAATGTTAATTCACTTCCACTCTGATGGTTTTTTATACAATCCAACAAAAAAACATTAAAACAAATATTTAGAAACAAATTTGGGGTAAAGGGCACCTAATGTACAGCTATCAAACAATATAGCATTTATTGCTTGCTCAATGTTTTCTTGCTTATGTTGCTTTCTTTTAAAGCGTTCACTTCCTAATGAAATGGCCAGATATACTTGTCTCATGTGCCTAGTGAGTAGATTGAGGCCGGGAGAGTCGATCTCGGGTACGATGTTTAAATCCAGGTCTAAATTTAAATTTGAAATTGAAATATACATGCCGAGCTTAAATTTAATTTCGGTGGCAGTGGCCGCAACATAAATTGTTCATACATTTTGAACCAGGAAATAGATTCTTGCAATGAGACTTCTTATTTCAAAGCAGTCTCAGGCAAAGAGAGTCAAAGGTGAAGAAAATTCACTTTCGCAAATGTTCAATGATTCAGCCAAAAATGCTCCAAAATCTATCCTGAAAGATGTCGTCCTGCAGTAATGCAAATTATCACCTTACCCCTACGCCGAAATGTAGCAAACACCTGTTTATAAAGACCATATTTCTGTTAGCTTGAGAGGTGTTTCTCCTTGAGACCTGTAGTATTAAAAGAGACTGGACAAGACAATAACCTGCCTATTAAGACCAATCTCCTTGTCTCCCTCAATTGGTCTTTATAAACAGGTTTCTGCGTATCATATGTGATACCATCTTGTGATAATCATAAACTTAAAAAAATTGGTAATGGAGAAAAATTAACCTGTTTTTTGGCGGAAGTGCCATTGCAATAGACAAACTCAAACTGAGAGCGATAAACATCTAAAAAGTCTTAAATTTTCTTATGTACCAATAGATGTCCATTGGGGAACAAAGTTAAGTCTTGTTCCTAGCTTGGCAATCATGTACATGCTGGACATACATCAACTGGCCATAAGGATAATATAGAGCTGGGACCTACATATATACAAACATCGTGCAATCAACATGGTCTGCATAAAATATATCGAAGTGGTGATCGAGTACAAGTGCCCTATTTCTCCTCACACCAACTGTTCTCTTTCCTCACCTGCAGATAGAAAGAGAGAGAGAGAGAGAGAGAGAAAGAAATTGAAAATAAAAGAATGAGAGGGAGAGAGATGAAATGGGAGAGTAAGAGGGATGAAGGGAGAAAGAAAAGAGATAGAATGGGTGAGAAAAGATGGGAGAGAGAGAGAGAGGTAGAGAGAGGAAGAGTAAGAGAATAAAAACGAGAGAGAGAGAGAGAGAGAGAGAGAAAGAGGGGGAAGGGGGAGTAAAGGGAGAGAGAAAGGGAGAGAGAAAATAAGAGAGAAGGGTAAAGTTTAATTAAAAATTAACTTCATGTACCGTTTTTGCTAAAACCTTCAACATTGAAATACAGTTATTTTTAGAATTGAATGTAGATTATAAACATATACCGGTAAAGCAGATTGGTAAATATATGCATTGGATTGGTGAATAATAAAGAAATGTTATGAACAAAACAAGAATTAGAATCTTGCCAAAAATATATGATCGTAGAATCAGTTTAAAAGTAAGGGTGTTTTAGGTTTAAAGGGGCAAAATAGTGAAAATTATATACATTGAATCAGTGAATGGTAAAGAGATCTAGTACTTTTAAATAAAATGAGTTTGATTAAACTATATCAAACTCAACATGTTATTGCCTATTCTGCTCAAGATATCAACCTTGAAAATACATCTCTACATTTAACTCATTTACATTAAAGGGATTGGGTATCTTTGTCTCAGATTTTGAAACAAAATCCTGGATTGAACACATGCTGCAATGATAATTATAAACCTTAAGGTCAGTCAGGAACCCCATGACTTTTACAAGCCGATCAACCGTCTGATTATTAAAGAAATGGTTTATTGATTTCAAATTTGACTGAATTTGGTATCATTGCAATCGAAAAATTACACTGAGTAAAATCATTACATTTGTGTAACTTGAACATTCGAGCGAAATTTATAAAAGTTGATTGAACTTGACGAAAAATCAATCCACTCAACGCCCCGAAAACATCGCAAGTCAGCTGATTTGTGAGGCGACGTCACAATATGAACAGCGGGCCGCTCAGCTGAAATGATTGACGACGGTGCGAGATGCAGTTTGCGTGCGATTCACATGTATTGCATTGGCTCTCGAGTGCCGTACCCATTTATACATAACGCTGTTTACCTTCATCAAAATCCCCTGGAAATATGGATATGGACGAAAACATACTTGAGTATACTCCAGAAGACTCCTCCTTGGCATGGTTTTGGTTCTTAATCTGACGTTAGTTTAGATAAATGGTATATAACTTCCAAAAAGCCAGTGAATATATCGTCGATGTAGCGTTCAAGTTTCCCGTAGCTAGTACTAGTAGCTGTGCGTGCGTACTCTGTGCATGTACTGTGTGTGCGATACACTGACCTCCATGCGTGCATCACATCTAGCACAGCTTGCTAGCCAGCCTAGCCCATAGCCCGGCGCTCGAGCTCGCCGTGAATCGCGAACCAGACTGTTTCTGTTTCTCTCGGTTTATCAGGTCCTATACGACTTAATTTATAAAAAATGTAAATTAATCAGCCTAATCACACATTTTTGTAATGAATATCTGACATTTCTATGTAAATTTGTCGCCTATTTTACTCTAAAAGAGTCGTTAGGTCAGCATGCAAAATGTCCTTTGCCTTCCCAGATCGGACACATACACGCTGAAGTGCCCTCAGAATTATGTGATTATCTTTCGATTTTTATGCTCAAATGTGACGGGAAAAAATATAAAAATCAAACAAACATTTGTAGAAAGTATCATTTATTCAGTGTATCTAATTCAAAATGCCAAATATAGAGGAAAAATCACCACTGGCGGTAAATATACAAACAACGTTAACCCAAATCTGAAAATTGCAACGGGTATCCAACATTGTCCCGAATGTGTGATGTAGGTTGTTCATATTGTGACGTCATCGTTTCGCATCTAAAAATAACGCCGTCAATTCACTTAGTGAGTGGGTTCAGGAAAGGGTAACACAATTGCATTTAATTTATTTCTCACAACAGTGAGGGCTTCAAAAGTACTTTGCTCATTTTGTTAATGTTCTCAGCAATCTGTAGAGGTGTAATTTGCCCATTTTCCACATTTCAATGAACCATCTCTTTAACATATTTATGATTGGAAATCAAAATTTCAAAAAACGTTTGTCTAACGGGTCTTATAACACTACAGTCTATAAGGGAAAATGAGTATGGTGAAACCTGTCACTCAAAGATTTTTACATTTTTGAGGCACTTCATGATCATTTTGAAGCGCAATTTTTTGGGGGGCTTCAATATTACACCATATCACAGACACTGATAACACATAGGGCCATGCATACCAGATTTAACATTGTTAAACGATGCCTTTAAACATCATTACACTTACTTGCTCTTCTTCTGCAGGAGTAAAGTCATTCTTGATATTGAAAGTCTTTCGGATCTCTTCTGATGTCTTGCCCTTGATCATGTTTGCTACCGTCTTGCATGTAGCGTCGAGTAGACCTTTGATGTCAAGGTAATTGGCAGCCTGTGTGCGGATAAAACATATGGATTTTTGCATGACTATAATAACAATGATAATAGCTACGTTTATATTGCGCATGTATGCAATACAGGGGATCGCTCAAGGTGCTGGTAACTTTGCCATCAATGGCAACTACCCTGGTAACAGAGCTCAACAGCCAATCAAAATCAAGGTTTCCATGGTAGCTACCATTGATGGCAAAGTTACCATCAATGGTAAGTTTTGTGCAATGGGGCACTGGCTTTAGCCCAGCTGCCTAAGATGCTATCAACATTCAAGGAATACTTTCCTACCAGGTGCTAATTAACTACACCTGGGTGGAGGGTGGCAAATGTAGATTAATGTCTTGCCAAAGGAAGAAAGTGCCACAGGACTAAAATTGAGAACCATGTAACCAAAACACCTCTATCAACAAAATGGATGAAATTTATTATATTCTGAATAATGCATATTTTTGTAGAGTATATTCATTTTTACTAATTACAGATGTAGCAAATAGTATATGTACATGTACATGAAAATGCAATTAGACAACTAGTATTTCTTTAGGATTATGTAGATGCTGAATCAATTTTAATAAGCTATGAATTGCTCTATGATGAATATTATATTTATGACGTACGTGTATATATTTGTACATGTACATACCTAAATGATGGCGTTAACCTTTAAGAAGTTAAACAGCTATTAAAGAACAGAGAGAGAGAGAGAGAGAGAGAAAGACTGAGACAGAGAGGGAGAGTGACAGACAGACTGAGACAGAGAGGGAGAGTGACAGACAGACATACAAGACAGACAGAAGTTATGCAGTACAAGGTGCTAATTTTCTATGTATTTTGTAATGTAAAACAAGACAGGCACATGTAGAAACACCATTGTATATTTGAACAAAAACTAAAAAAGTGTTTCTAAGTAATTCTTCACCTCCAAGAATGATGACTCTTTTCATGTTCTTCATACATGTACATGATCAATCAAAAATTATCAAACAAAAGTGTATGTTTTGTTAGTTTCACTTTAGACAACATTTTTACCATACACGCAGATGTGAAAAGAAAGCATCATTATTTAGGTGAAATATTCAAATAAAATAAAGCACTTGGGAACCTAAAAAACAAGCTATGCTTTCCAGTAGGTTCCTGTTTCATTTCATAATTTGAACTTACTTTGTCAACTATGTTCTGTATTGTGCAAACAATTGATATATGAAATGGAATAAAATCAATCAATCAATCAATCAATTCAGAAACTCACCAGAATCAGCTCAAAGAGGGTGCCCTGGTCCACCTTGAGAAACTCCTGGTCGTGGGCGCAGATATCGTCGGTCCTCTTCTCCCTGTTCTCATCGTCTTCTGGTGGAGGGGGGTCGTCCTTGTGGTAGTGGCACCACTGGAGCACTTTCTTGAGGATGGTGGAGTTGACGTTGGGGAGAGGGATGGCATCGTCGTCCTCCTCATCCATGCCGAGGTCTGTATGATGACGGATTGGGGGATGGAGAGGGTGAGTGGGAGTGAGAGAGAGAGAGAGAGAGAGAGAGAGAGAGGGAGAAAGAGAGAGACAGAGAGAGAGAAAAAGGGGGAGAAAAAGAGGAAGAGGAAGAGAGAAAAAGTAGGTGATAGAATGGAGAGAAAGAGATGGAGAGAGTACGGTAAAAAAAAAAAGAGTTAGGCAGATAGACAAAGGTAAAGACATAGGGGAAGGGGAAAAGAAGTAGAAAGATAAAGGGAGAGAAAGGAGAAGAACAACTATTTTTCAACATGTAGTGCAGACATGTTAATCAGAGATTTGGAGAACTTCATTTAAAATAAAATCATGTTAAATCAGTTAAAAACTTAACAAGCTGCAGTAAGAAAAACTCTGCAATCCGTAAGGACAAATATCATGTTTTTACTTTATTCTGCATGCACACTTTCTATGTGTACTTGCATAACAGACATTGAAAATATAAACCCACACAAAGAACAGCGCTGAGTCTATGTCAACGTTCATGTCAGCCCTCAAGACTTTCCTGTTCCAAGCTACCTGTACAACACTATCTCAAGAATAATTACGCCAACAAATTGAAAAATAATCTTAATTTTAAACACTGACAAAGAACGTCGAATTTGTGAGACATTGTAGAGCAAGCACCTTGAGCACCCTGCAAAGGCAGACAACCACCACTATACAAGAAGCCATCTTCATCCTCCTCCTCCTCCTCATGATCACGACCACCATCATCATCATCATCATCATCATCATCATCAATATCATCATCATCATCATCATCATCATCATCATCATCATCATCATCATCATCAACAGAGTTAAAGAGTAAAATATATCCATAGGAATGAAATTGCACAAATATGATGTCAAAGACCACTTATCTCATATGGGGTACAGCTTTAAAAAAATCAAATCACAACTTCCTTATCCTTGGTTTAACTTTCCTAACACTTACTCTGTTTCTCCTCTTACTAAAACTGCTTTCTATGAAAGAACTACATGTAATTCTTCTTTAACTCACCTTCGAGCATGGTTTTGATGATAACCGACTGCCTAGCGACTTCTACATCAACCTCAAACACCTCCCCATCGGAACTCTGTAACTTGATGTTCGGCATCTGCGGAAGAAAAGGATTTACTTTGAATGAAGAATAGGGGCTTGTCAAGTTTCCTGAAATCACCATCGATTTAACAAAACTGATTATTTTCTCGGCCATGCGGGAAATCATGCAACACTAATGCTTCATCAAATAAGTCCTTCCTAAAATTGCATGATTCTCAGGTTCCCCCCCCCCCCCTGGAAAAAAAAATATGCAGAATACAAAATGGAGTTTATAGCAATCTTCTTTAGTTCATTAATATCAAGGAGATGTACCAAAATTGTTTTGCACATGTCGTTTATTTGTAATCTTGAACATTCAGTGTAACTTTTGTTGGATTCTGTGAGAATTTATCTTCTATCTATTTACCAGAACTCAAGCTTATCTTTAATGGCAAAATGACCTTTAAAAATGGTTTGGAGACTTCAGCCGCACATCCCCATCCAAAAAAAATCTGTATTAGTATGCTTTGTGTGAAGGAAAATATTTTGAGACACCCTCTATTGGTCCTCAAATTTCAAACACCACTATATACAAAACTCACCAATAATCACTCAAAATCTGCACTTTGGTGACAATCGAAGACACTTAAATAGCAATAAAATACAATCAATTCAACTTACTGATGTTGGAAAAATATTAAATCAGATATCTACATGTACAGTGTATTGCAACCAGGCAAAGAAGCCACTTCATATTCATTGTGTGCATTTCTTGGTTTCCACGAGCCCCGAATCTCTGTGGTCATTGAATAAAAAGCTATCCATACCTTACCACGTTGGGCATACTCAGGGGTGATAGTGAGCACTAAAAAGAAAAAAAGGTTTTTTGTTCTCTCCTCAACCACGCCCCCCTTGAGTAAAAAAAAAAAGAAGAGGATTCACGGGGAAGAAATGGCATCTAACAAAATTCCCCCCTTTTGAGTAAGAAAATTGGGGGAAAATAGGGCAAAAGAGGGAAGAATAGAGCAAGTAAGGGGGAAATCGAGAAAAATCAGGATAAAATCGGGAAAAAAAAAATAATAATCAGGAAAACCGATTTATATCGGGTTTGCATCAGGCCTGATACTGTACATGTATGTAAAAACTTAAAGGGGACCATAGGGACCAAGTTTTGGGAAGTGGATTTCGTTTTGGTCGTTCGTAAGCTGAAACTAGACGATCCGCAACACTAGTGAAACAGGCCACGATAGGAATATTGGCGGCGGTTCCTTCCATTTTTCTACATGATTTTCAGATGCGAATCGGCTGGACACCTGGGGGCCGTTTCTCGAAACCGTCATAACTACAAGATCAACGACATCTCGCCACTGTCACGCAACTTGTCAGCTAAGTGTTTCACGAAGCCGTCTTTGCCAAGATGAGCGACAACTTCCGCGACAAGCGAGTTGTCACTGCTCCGAACCCGTCATATCTTTTTAATTGCTGTAAAGCGCCATCACAAGTCAGTTTGTTGCTATTCCATTGGCCGCGAAATGTACGATTAGTTTCACTATCATTTTGAGAAAAATATAGACAAGTTCGGTACGTAATTCTCTGGGATGCGAAATGCAAATGTAAAGAAGTGATAATACAAATTATACAGAAATTTAAAAAAGCTGAATATAAACATTAAATCACAAATCATTAAACTATAACATATCAATAAAAGAGATAAGAATGTAACACAGTGTTGTCCATAGTCGATCCATAGTCTTTTCTTAGGATACCACATACCTTGGGGGCCTATGTGCATTATTATTCCCTCTCTAATTACTTCTTCCAAATTATATTTTTGATATCAAATCAATGATATAACGAGTATTTATGAGACTCTAGAATAAAACTGGCTGAGAAAAGGCATTTTGCCTAAAATTCGTCGGCACATAAAACAGAAAAAAGTACGTATTGATAAACTATCACATTACGGTATCCTTCAACTACCTTTTGATTGGACTGTCGAAAAAAAAACACTCACCGGTTTTTCTTCAATTTAAGAATCTTTACAGAAATATGCAAATCGTTTGATGATCTACATTTGATAATGACACTATTTATTATTTATTTTAGGAGAATTTATATGTATATAAGTCTTTTTGAACAATTTTAGCCCCAAAACTTGTTTTGGGTTATTCGTGGTAAATCAAATGGATCGTGACGAAGACTATGTACTTGAGCTGCTAGTATTGCGATATATCGATATCATGTCTGTCATGGCTTCGTGAAACGGTTTATCCACTTCATGACATCTCCGTAGGTCGGCGACAAAGATATGACTGTCATGGAGTTGGTTTCGAGAAACGGCCCCCAGCTCCCAGAACTGATCTATAGTACTACTTAGTCATTTACAGTAACATTATGATTTAGGAGTGTCATATTTAAAAAGTAAGTGTTAAAAACAATACTTTTTTTTTTATGTCTTTGCTATTCGAGCATGTGAAGGCATGTGAAGGCAATTAGTACTTTATAATAGCGCTACAATTCATTTACACAACTATAATGAGGTGCGTACCTTTTACGGTTAGACCCCATGCATTGTAGGACTAGGAGTGCACTTCGCCAGGACTGATGATAAAATCACCGAGTTGAATTTAACATGTTTAGACCTAGAGGAAAGGAGGGAGTTTTCGGCCACTTAAGACAAAATCCTAGTTTTGGACTCTTTACTTCCTATTTATTATCATTTCTTGTTCAAAGGAAATACTATTATTATTTAAACCAAAAAAGAATCCCTGAAAAAAATCACGAATTGCCATGACAATATTCATTTTCATGTTCACTGTTTCGGAGGTAGTTTTCGACCGCATGAACATACATGTACGTAGTCAGTAGGGAGCGCGCTCTGTCCGTTCGCCCGTAACTCCGGGAAGCTCCAACCCCGGCGCGCAGCGTCGGAGCTTCGGTCGAACTGTCGTGGTGGCTTCGACAAAAAAAAATGGGGCGACGTTATCGTTAAAATCTGCAAAGGGAGTACTTACAATTTTTACATCATAGGGTGCACAAATCCTCAGGGCATAACAATGATCACTTGAATTCATAATTTGAAGAAGTCTTCGATGGGAAAAAAGGGTTTTTCAGAGCACTACCCAAACGACTCTTCCATGTTGCAGCGTAGATTCAAAATGGCGAAGAGACTGTACGCATGCGCGGCAGAGCCGCAGAAAGTATGAATATTCATGCTATCGAGTGCCGATCGCTCGAAATCGCTGAATATGCACGACTCGAACAAACAGAGTCCTTCTCAACCTCGTGCATATTCAGCGATTTCGAGCGATCGGCACTCGATAGCATGAATATTCATACTTTCTGCGGCTCTGCCGCGCATGCGTACAGTCTATTCGCCATTTTGAATCGACGCTGCAACAAGGAAGAGTCGTTTGGGTAGTGCTCTGAAAAACCCTTTTTTCCCATCGAAGACTTCTTCAAATTATGAATTCAAGTGATCATTGTTATGCCCTGAGGATTCGTGCACCCTATGATGTAAAAATTGTAAGTACTCCCTTTGCAGATTTTAACGATAACGTCGCCCCATTTTTTTTTGTCGAAGCCACCACGACAGTTCGACCGAAGCTCCGACGCTGCGCGCCGGGGTTGGAGCTTCCCGGAGTTAGTTCGCCCGCTGATGCTATAGCACTGGCTCGCTGTGGTACAAAAAAATAAGACGCGTGCAACCAGGGCACGTAATCCCCCGCACGGCCGAAAACTACACGTTCGGGTACAGTGATCAGAAATTGGTATCTAAACTACTGTATACAGAGATACGGCGCTATAGTATCCGACTGATCGGATAATATATACATGCGGTGAGAAACTTTTGAGCTTGCGATGCTCAAAAAATCTTAATCTAAATCTGAAAAAATACTTGAAATACAGCTCATTTTATGGGACCCATATTCTTTACAGACACGCGTAAGATATTTGATTATTCAGATTCAGGTAGCAGGACCACCGATTACATCGCTAAAATGTGATATTTAACGATACATTTTCCATTGCAAATGTGGTTCTCCAGTGACTCTGCCATGTTATTGTATGTTTGTGATATGCTGCTATGCAATGTATTTAAAGGGATTTTACCATGCATCCAACGGACCGGCCGAAAAATGCCATGGGCAGAAAACTCCCTCCATTACTCTAGTCTCTAGAATCTAGATCTACAATTTTACTGCTATTGTTTGTATGAATGTGTCATCAATTGTCACTAAAGACAGTAAAGTAGAGAATTTTAGTGAATTCTGATATTTTTGTTCAGTAGTGCTTGATAAATTTGAGAATCAGTAGACAATAGACAATACATACATCTTAATTTGTTTTTATTAGGCTAGACCTACACATTTTCAATGGGGTCCAGACAACTCGCCACAAAGACAACCCGCCCCAAGACAACCCGCCACAATACCCTGGACATCCCGCCACAATACCCTGGACAACCCGCCACAATACCCTGGACAACTCGCCACAGCCTTTTCGGACAACTCGCCACACTTTTTCGAGATTATGATTTCTAGATCTAAAATGAAATGAAATGGTCATTTTTCATGATATTCGTGCTTTTATAAACACAGTCATTACAAAGAATAAAGTTGATTTCCCTTGTAACAATAATATATATTGAAATGAAATTGTAATTTTTCATGATTTTCGTGCTTTTATAAACACAGTCATTACAAAGAATAAAGTTGATTTCCCTTGTAACAATATGATCGCAAGAATGGCTGGATTTCTGAAAAAGGGGCACCTACAAAGGGACACATCAACAATAATAAAAACCATGTTTAGATATTTGTATAAAGGCCTATACGCCTTCGTCAAGATTGTGAATACATTACCACGAATGACATCCATATTTGCTTATTTCTTTACATGGAACAACATATTGTTTAAGCAACGTACTTCGCAATTTGGTGTGATGGACTGAATATCGATTTTCGAGCAAGCGAGCTAAAAGTATAAGGTCCCATTTGAAAAATTGCATGATGAATATTAAAGACAATCTAATGAAGAAAGACTGAAAAGTTCTTTTCTGTAATTATGAGTAACATTATAATTAAAACATCGGAGAAAGAAAAGTAGGCACTTATCAGAAGGGAAAAGGACATGTACAAAATGATAAGGGGGCACTTTAGGGGAACCTGAAAAAGTGGAGGCACAGTGCCCCCCCCCCCCTCCCAACCAAGAATGCCGCCTCTGACTGTGGGCAAAAGTGCGAAACTAACCCAGAAAATCTAGAAATAAACCAAATTTCAATTTTATTTCGCTGGTCAACTGCCCCCTCCCCCATCAGTACGCCAGTGCTTCCAGTAGGCCTATCCTTCTATGAATTCCTACCATTAAAAATTGTCAGAAGGGAAAAGGACATGTACGGAGGATAATGGGGCACTTTAGGGGAACCTGGAAAAGTGGGGGCACAGTGTCCCCCCCCCCCCCAACCAAGAATGCCGCCTCTGACGAAACTAACCCAGAAAATCTAGAAATAAACCACATTCCAATTTTATTTCGCGGGTCAACTGCCCCCCCCCCCCCCCCTTATCAGTACGCCAGTGCTTCCAGTATCCTACCATTAAAAATATTCTGGGACAGAAAAATGCAGCTGTTATACGGACCTCTAGATCAAAAGTATAGTATTGTTACAAGGGAAATCAACTTTATTCTTTGTTATGACTGTGTTTATAAAAGCACGATAATCATGAAAAATTACAATTTCATTTCAATATATATTATTGTTACAAGGGAAATCAACTTTATTCTTTGTACTGACTGTGTTTATAAAAGCACGAAAATCATAAAAAATGACAATTTCATTTCAATATATGTTTGTTACAATTAGGGAAATCAACTTTATTCTTTATTCTTTGTAATGACTGTGTTTATAAAAGCACGAATATCATGAAAAATGACAATTTCATTTCATTTTAGATCTAGAAATCATGATGGGAAAAAGTGTGGCGAGTTGTCCGAAAAGGCTGTGGCGAGTTGTCCAGGGTATTGTGGCGGGTTGTCCAGGGTATTGTGGCGGGATGTCCAGGGTATTGTGGCGGGTTGTCTTGGGGCGGGTTGTCTTTGTGGCGAGTTGTCTGGGATTCATTTTCAATTGAACCTGAAATAGAAAAGTGCAAGCAAAAGCCCGAGTGAAGGCCGAACAGAATTTGACAAAGATCTAGAATTAACAACACGGAATTCACTCAACACCATTTAGTATCATACAATCGTTCATGATAAGG
>JAVYIG010018760.1:0-16126 GCA_035222895.1 Strongylocentrotus droebachiensis | reverse complement strand
TTTAACTCGGGAGATATTTTGCTGTGAGTAATTTGCATACAATACTACTGATAAGGGGGTGTGGGAAAAGGAACTTTTGTAGCCTAACTATGTATACTTTCTAAATGAGATTTGTAGTTGGGGTCAAGTTCAGTTTACAAAGTAAACAATTGTCTTTATGTTAATTACTCTTTCGGTCTCTCTCTCTCTCTCTCTCTCCATTCTTTTCCTTGCCTCTCCCTCTCTCTATTTCTGTCTCTGATGATCTCTTTAAATCCTCTGTATCTTTCTACCTACTGATCTTTCTGTCTTACGGTCCCTTTCCTCTATCTACTATATTACTCTACACATCCTCCTTTATTCATTTATCCTTCTCTTTCTCTCTCTCTCTCTCTCCCCCCCCCCCTTTTATTCCACTTCCTCTGTCTATCTCCCTCTCCCTCTCTCTCTCCCACTCTCCCTCCATCTCTCTTCCTCTTTCTCTCCCTCCATTTCTCTCTCTCTCTCTCTTTCCCTCTCTCTCTCTCTCCCTCACTTTCCCTCTCTCCCACTCTCCCTCCCTCTCTCTCTCCCTCTCCCTCTCCCTCCCCCTCTCTGCTTCTCTTCCACCCTCTCACTTTACAGCCCATGTGACTGACGAGAGAGCAGCCGACCTTTCAACTCTGTTTGACGT
This sequence comes from Strongylocentrotus droebachiensis, assembly GCA_035222895.1. NCBI lineage: Eukaryota > Metazoa > Echinodermata > Echinoidea > Camarodonta > Strongylocentrotidae > Strongylocentrotus > Strongylocentrotus droebachiensis. The sequence continues at coordinate 15,474 of JAVYIG010018760.1, read as the reverse complement.
TGGTGGAATCTTAGGAGGAATCTTCGCTGGTTTCCTTTCAGACATGGCTGACTGCAGCGCAACCGTTTCTTTCATCAGTTTAATTATAGCTGCACCTTTAGTAAGTCATCTTCAAATAAGGATGACAATTTTTCTCTCACCAGCTGACCATGAACTGTCTCGTATTCAAAATTAAAGTCAAATCTGTCTATTAAGGCCATAGGAATTCAAGAAACAGAAAAAGAGGCCTCTGTAGACAGATGGCCTTTATAGACAGGTTCTACAACACACATTCCTCTCTACAGTGTGAGTAAAAAAAAAGTTTACACCTAGAAAATTGCTAATTATTTAAAAAATCATCTGTGAACAGTAAATTATTATATATCTTATGAAAGAGTGTTTTATCCCGAATCATTTGGTATCATTTTGGGTGGTATGTGTTTACGCTTGAATGAACAGGAGGCATTGTTTGCGAGAGTGCAAAAATTGACTTGCTGCTTATGTGATGTTTGAAGAAAACAATTGGGATTTGGGTATTAATTCGGTCTTTGCAGATCCAAATAACATCCCTAACAAAATTAATCATGCCACACATATCAAATATCTAATATCAACGAACATTTGTGCGCGTGTGTGACTTTGCTACTGTAAAACTCATAATGCAATGCATTTCATTTGATACATTCATTTCATTCACTCACACCGCTAATCCCAACATAATACATTACTGTAGGCCTCACTTTGGCGCAAGTCGATATTTGCACTCTCGCAAACAATGCCTCCTGTTCATCCAAACGTGAACACATACTACACAAAATGATACCAAATGATTTAGGATTAAACACTCTTTCATAAGATGTATTATAATTTACTGTTCATAGATAATTTTTGAAATAAATAGCAATGTTGTTGGTGTAAACTTTTTTTTGACTCACACTGTAGTGGGAGATAAAACCTGTCTTCAGTAAGTCATCTTCAAATAAGGATGACAGTTTTACATGTACTTTCACCAGCTGACCATGAACTGTCTCGTATTCAAAATTTGATAAAACCTGTCTACTAAGACCATGAGGGAGACAGAACAGGTGGCCACTGTAGACAGGTGGTCTTTCGAGACAGGTTCTACAACACACATTCCTCTCTCAGGAGAGATAAAAACCTGTCTAGTACAGTATGATAAACATCAATATTTTCACCATTGATGAGACCGTAATAGCTTACAATATGTAATTAAAAAACAACACAAATGGTGTTGTTTTCAAGTGCAATTACCAACACCCGCCAAAGAAATGATCTAAAATTGTTGATATATGACTAAACTTGATATAATTTTAATTTCTTTCTGTTTTTCTTCCAGGTTTATGTCTATAATGCATATGGATATATTAGTTTTACAGTCAGTATAAGTAAGTATATACCCTTTCGTTTAATTGATTTTATACATGTACTATTAACAACTGAATTATTCATGTGCCTGGTAAAAAACAAATTGGGGGTAACTCAAGAATGAAAGGAGAGCCTTTGTTGAATACTTTTAGATGTGAGCTATAATGTGTCACATTCTCAAGAAAAAAAAATCAGGATTAATATATTTTTTACATATTTTGAAGAATTACCAAACTTGTTACGTGGCAGGTAGCCTTTATAGAGAGGTGGCCATTGAGACAGGTTTTGACTGTTAATAGGACCTGATATTACCTTGCTATTCTTGATCATTTAGATCGATTTGTGCAACGGAACAACAAATGATAAAGAGAACTGGTAATCTCATTAAATTTTCTTCTTACTCTTTAAGTTTGTCAATGTGTTATGTAACCAAGAGTATACACTGTAGTCTTTAATAATCTTAATACTTTTTATTTTCAGCACTGATGGCTATAACAGGGTTCTTTGTGAATGGACCATATGCTCTAATAACAACAGCAGTATCAGCAGATCTGGTGAGTGTGATGTAATCAAGTAACTTCTTGTCAATTTCAAGGGGTGCGTGTAGGTTGCATTGCTTTTTTTTTTTTAATGGGGGGGAGGGGGGCTATGGTGCATGCCACGGCACTTACCAATGTCAGGACTTCAACCTTGGAAAAATACTTTATTTAACCCACACTCTAAACCTAAACCTTATTTTAAACCAAATCAAAATCCCAACTCCTGTTCTACATATCCTTTTATCTAATGAAGCGTAGAACAAGTGGAACCTGACGACGATTTTTCTGTATGTTTTGCTGCATAACTAGAGTAATGGAATATTTGACTGAAACTTGTGTCTACACCCACTGAATGGCACACATTGATATATCAGATTTAATATTGTGTTATTGCATATTTTTTAATTTTCTTTGTGAAAAGGGCACATATCCGTCTTTAAAAGGTAATGCAAAAACATTGACAATGGTTTCAGTTATAATAGATTGTACTGGGACAAATATGGGCAGCTATTGGCCCACTTTTCACTGTTTTAGTATTTCAGATTAAATAATGTGTTATTGTGTATTTTGTTTTTTTCATTGTGAATAGGGTACACATCCATCTTTAAAAGGCAATTCAAAAGCATTGGCAACAGTCTCAGCAATCATAGATGGTACTGGGACGATAGGGGCAGCTGTAGGCCCCCTTCTCACTGGTGTTTTAAACCCTAACAACGATGCAGAAGGCTGGTATAAGGTCTTTCTCATGTTGGCTGCTGCAGAAATAATTGGAGCTTTGGTAAGTTGATTTATGAATTTGATAATTATTATCATATTATGTTCATGTTAGATCATATAGTTACCATAATGATAAATATAATATTGTTTCTTGTTTATGCATGGTAACCTGGGCCTCGTCTTATAAAGAGTTGATATTAAGCACATCTTATATCGCAGCTATTCAATTCATATTTATTTCATTTCCAACAGAAAGATATATACGTAAGAGATCTGAGCCTGTTGAGATTCATACAAGGCCTGATTTATTTGTTAATTTCTGTTTAAATAAATAAATATAAATTAAGGCCACCATCCTTGTCAAGCATCGCTTATGATTGCGCTCTCCTGCACTTTTTCAACAGATAGTTTGGATAATACTTTAAATTTATGATAATACGTTATGGAAATATTAAGTTTTGTTATTATAGGTACATATATAATGTTTTTTTTTAAATGTTGACATGAAGAAATTATTGTTTGTATATGTTGTATTATACCTTACATTTATATGTTCTTTATTATTCAGTTATATTATATTTAGAAAAATGCAGAAATAAAATGAAATCAAATCAAATCAAAAAATGTTGCAAATGAGCATCACCAAACATGAAAGGCAGGTGGCTTGTGTGAAGGGCTAGTGATGAGTTAACTAAAAAAAATCTTCTTTTACAGCTGATGGTTCGTCAGGTCATAAAAGAAGTCCGCAATTTTTGCAGAAAAACAACTGTGTACCAACCTCTAAACACCGCCCCCAATGATTTTGACGGGTAAGTAGCTAAGAAAGCAATATGATAAACAGATTCCTTTCAAAGATTGAGGCATGAAATGAAAGTTATGTGAATAAAGGACATTGATGTCAGTAGGTCATATCAGGCCTGATAATTACCCAATTTTAATCGGTTTCCTGATTTGTTTTCTTTTTCCCTGATTTTTTTCCCCCAGTTTTTTTTCTTTTTCTTTTAAAATTCCCAATTTTACCCCTGTTTTTCTGATTTTTCCAGATTTTTCCCTACTTTCCCCTATTTTTCTACAATTTTCTTACTCAAAAGGGGGGGGGGGGGGGGGGGGGGTTAGATCCCATTTTTTTCCTTCCCCAAATCCTCTTCTTTCTTTTTTACTCAAGGGGGGTGGTTGAGGGAAAAAACTTTTTTTTTTAGTGCTCACCATCACCCCTGGTCATATGTACCGTAGTTACTTGAGAGAGAGAGTTGCATCACCGGAAGTTGCCTCTGATTGGTCAGGCATTTCATGAAGCTCCAAAATGAGTCCCCTCCCATAGAGACTGTACGTGTTGGGAAAATATTTGGAGCTCCATGATGTGACCTATGACCCATGTTGTGTGTACGCCTAGATGCGCTTGTCACAACCACCTCTCTCAATTCGCTATGGTATGCAGTGAAAAAAATACATGGGGGCTTGGGCGAATTAGCCCTTGAAATGCCAAAAAGAGCCCCAAAAAATTTGCATAGAGTTCAATGCAAAACAAATTAAAGAGTGTTATTTTCATGCAAGCAAGCTTGGAAAGTAGGCCCCAAAATTGTATTTTTTTCCCTGATGGTATGTACTATAAAAAAAAATGATGAAATAAGATCGAAATAAAATTAAAATGTAACCCGTTGACTATGGGAACCAAGTGGTTCATGTATTAAGCCTATGGGAACAAGGAAACTCAGGAGTCAATGTATAATATATAGACAAAATTAGGGGCACAAATTATATGAGATATTGAGCCTGTAATCTCAATTACTTATTAGAGTTGGTATTTTTTCTGTCAGAGTACGAAGAAAAAAAACGTGATATAAATCTAAACATTTGATTTTACACGTCTTCATGTGATGTTTACCCCTTTTTAATAAACTTAAGATACAGGACTTGCTGTTGATTCTATTGATGTGAATAAGGAATAGGAAATAAATTTAATCATTTATGTAGTCGATTTCTTGTGTTAAACTGAAAGAAATTTAACATGTCCCTTGTCTTAACACTCAGGTAACCTACATCAAATCCTTAATTAAATTTCAACATTAAAACATGCATATAATGCAATGAGGATAATGATTATGATAATAATAAAAATACCAATAATAATAATGTCAATATTAGTTAAATAAAAATAGTAATGATGAAAATGATAATAATAATGATGATGATAATAAAAAAAAACATGATAATAGTACTATAAATGATAATGATAATAATTATGAATAATGATTATGATAATACTGATAATAATAATAATAATGATGATAAAAGTGATGATAATAATAATACTACTACTAATAATAATATCAATATTAATTGAATAAAAATAGTAAAGATGATAAGAATAATATTAATGATGATGATAATAACAAAACTATGATAATAGTTCTAATGATAATGATAATAATTATGAATAATGATTATGATAATATTGATAATAATAATAATGATGATAAAAGTGATGATAATAATAAAAATACTACTACAAATAATAATATCATTATTCATTAAATAAAAATAGAAATGATGAAAAGGATGATATTAATGATGATGATAATAACAAAACCATGATAATAGTATTAATGATAATGATAAGGATAATTACTAAATTAAAGGCATTTATATCATTTCAATCTATTTAGAACTTCTAGTATGATTCACACAAGTAAACATTGATAAGAAATACAAAATTACTTCAACTTACACAATAGTAGATCATAATTGTATGTACCAGTATGTAAACTTTGTTTTGTTGTGTTTAACCCTTGACAATTTTTGTACAGTATGTAGTTTCATGCCAGAGAACCCACGAGAAACCATGGTACATGTATAAACAAAAGTATATTTCGTGAAATTTCGTTTTCAAGGTAAATATTGATAGCATAATATACTTGCTTGTTTTAGGGAAAGGTAATGACGAACATTTAAGGAAATGCGATAGATAATAGATTTAGTACTAAAAATGCCTATAAGAAGCTATTGGATAAATATTGAATACAAATTATTTTAATTAAATTGCTTTACGGACATATAATTAGCTGAAGGACCTTTAATAAAAATGGACATAAAATAAGATTGATAGAACATATAATTTTAAAAATGATAAGTTGTATTAGTGCACAATTAGTTCTAATCCGCTGACTCAATTTGTTAAATGAATGACCAAGTATTCTTGTTAAAGGAAAAGAAATAAATTTGATATCCAGAGGAATAAAACTAATATTAATCATGGGTTTGTCAGGAAAAGTAAAGACTATTAACATGTACATGTATGAGTATGATATTAATGGAAATATGCTATTTGATAGATTAGAACAGCTTATTTAACCTGTTGAATACTGAATTATTGCATTCCCATTGGCTTTATATAGGGACCACCCGGTTCCAGTAGGTAACTGTTAATAGGGACTATGATATGAAACAAGAAATTTGTTCATTAAATTTTCAAGTAAGGGATTCTGGGAGAGAATAATGCTAATTGCTTAATATGTGGAGGAAAAGGCCGGCCCCCCAAAATAGACAATGGAGAATAATAATAATAGCGTTTTTCAGGACCGGAGGCCCTCTCAAAGCGCTTTACAGATAGTATATTATTACCCCGGTCATTGGATTCAGGCTTACCCGCACACAATGTATGCTCATTCTCCACTCCCTGGGGAGCATTCCAGCCAGGCGTCATTTTTACAAGCGCACACTTGCTAATCTAACCACATTAGCTTTCGCATCCTACCGGGTACCCATTTAACACCTGGGTGGAGAGTGGCAAATGTAGATCAACGTCTTGCCAAAGGACATTAGTGCTGCGGCGGGACTTGAACCGCGGACCTTGTGATCCACAGTCTGGTGACATATAATAGTAGGCTATTAAAGAGACTTGGTAACGTTGTTTAGATGAGAGGAAATGGTGCTAAGGTAGTGACTTCAGTGCCAGATGTACAAATAAAGATAATCTGACAAGTTTAAGTGAAAACAGACAATTATTTATAGTAAAAATTGGGAAAAACTTATCTCATCGATTCCTTAATTCTACCAACTATATTATTACAATTTAATTACATTTTAGGTGAATTTAAAACTCCACAAAGCAATGAATTGGCTCTATATACCATTCCAGACATTTAAGTGTTGACAAAAATTTAAAGCCTGTCTTTTGTCTTATTTTCATGGAAAAACGGTTGGGAAAATTCAAAAAGAATTTACTGTTAATAAAGGGTGACGGACAGTGACACCTCCAAAGAAAACCATAAATATCTTTGTTTTCATGTTTGAGGGTTAGTACAGTAGAAGGAATATGATATGTAACATTTCATACAAAAAGTTATTGATGAATCATCGCCATCACTTTGGCAGTGATTATTCACGTATAGTGGGACGCCTCCATGTGTAAAAGATCTGTGGATATTTTGGGGTCATTTGTACAAGTGCTACATGTATCTCCAAAGTGGCTTATCAAAAAGTGCTCTGGTAAACGAAGATTTTTAGATGTTTAAAGGTACTACACTGTATGTCCCTTTTGCAGCCAACCTCAAATTCTGTAAAACTTTGCAGGAATTATGAATATGTCATGTATGTCCTATCTGTGAAATTTAAACGTTAGCAGTGTTCTCATATTCAAATTATGCAAGGAAACCTGTTTACTTGCTAGACTTCACTGTCAGACACTATTGAGTGACTGACTGGCCTTTTTTCTTCTTTGGTAATAACATACATGAAGAGAGTTGTAAAGGGTACATGAGCATTTGTCTACATCAATAACCCACTTCTTGTGATGGCCAAGATTAAACTGATTGAATCTTTGCGCAGCATAAAACGTATGACCATTCGGTACAATTGTCTGAAAATCAAGACTATTACTTTTGGGCTCTATAGCCCTAAAGTCGATTTGACAACAAATAGTCATTATTTTCCCACTTGAAGACATTTTCAAGCCCTACCTTTTTTAGGGAAGTTCTAAATTAGTATTATCTTTCAAATGCAGTTGGAATTTAACTTTTTCATTTTTTTGGCCTGCAAATGGGACATAGTACCTTTAAACAAAGATGTGCTGTAGATAATATTCACCCCCCTAGATAATATATGTGGTCTGACTGTTCTAAAATCCATAATTTCTTCTTCTTTTTTTTCCACTCCTTTCCCTTTTATTTCTCATTTTGTTAAGGTTATTAGACCTTCAACGCTACTCGAAGAAACAGGGTAAACAAATTTATTGAAATATGATTTAACTTTGCAAATTTTGCACAAACATTTATTTGGAAGGAAGACGGTTTTACTTTGTCTTTTAATATTACATTTATAACATGTTCATGTGTAACATGGGAATCTGGGTACATTTTTCTTTGGGGACTGGTGCCTTATGCATGGTTATCAGTTTTAAAGTTTCTCAATTTTGCAAGCAAGTGAAATAATGTCACTTTATTACGGCAAAATGTCATTTCATCATCAAAGAACATTAGATACTAGATAGGATATAACAATCACACAGTTAGGCTCTCACTGCCCAAATATGAGAATATTTACACATCCCGTGTAAATGGAAATTAGCTTATTCAAGCACCTCACTTGCAAAATATTGGTATTTTTTTTGTAATAGTAATAATAATAATAATAATAACAATATTTATAAAGCGCAACATATCCATCTCTCGAGATGCTCAAGGCGCATACAAATAATTGATATTAATATTCAACATACTTAAGATTAAAGAAATATTAAATGTTAACTTACATTAGATCACACAACGTCATGGTGCCATGGTACATACAATGTGGCACAGTGTGATTATACGCTTTGCATGCATTGTATAAAAAGAATAAGTAACTCTCTGCTGAAGGCAGGCCTTTCCAGCCCACACATCTCGTACACGCCTGTGATGGCCTACAAAATATGTTGTTGTCATGGTGTCATTAATAAACTTGGTGTTGAGCCTTTATACATGTATGTAAGTGTCATTTCAATTTGAATTGACGTCGTTCTTCTTAACTTCATCACGGTTTGACTAAATTTTATTTGCCTTCCCAAACTTATTCTGGTGTATACATGTAAGCAGTGGCATGCTTTGAAATGTTTATACTTTTTTATCTTCTTTTTTTCTCCCATGGATTAAAAGAAAGGCTCTCTTTCCCTTCTTAAGACTTGTTCCCCTAGGTTACATGTGTGCCCTGGTAAACTATTGCTGTATTATACCGCAGGATTTCTATTCAGCATCCTGTGCTTCACATTAGTGTATCTTACAACACACAGATAAGCGAGTACGCATGGGACCTTTGTTGCAGACGGCCATTTTTTTTGCGTTCCCACTCGCCATTCATTTAGTACACAAACATAAATCCACTACAAAATACTGCAGGGCTTTCCCTTGGCACATGTGAACAAGCTTTTCAAACTTAAAATATTTCCCTAAATATTTATTTGATTTCTATAATCACCCTGTAATTTCTTATATGCACATTGTAGTCTCTTTAATATGTATACCAAGAATACATTGCCTCATATTCGATGACACAGTGCACATTCTTTTTATAATGTTTTAAGGTAGTCTTCCAAAAAATTAGAATTTAACGAGCTTTTAAAACTTAGACGATTTCCCTAAATTGTTCAATTTCTCAAATCCCCTTTTTCTTACCTACATGTATAAGTGCATTTTAATAGTTTTTTCACACTGTATACCAAGAATACATTGCCTCATATTAAAAAACACTGTGCACCTTTTTTTTCTCAAAGTTCTACCATAGTTTTTTTGTCACCAGTAATTTTATAGTGGCTCTAGATTGTTATCTGCTCATGATTTTGTGTATGATTTAAAAATTGCCTGTTAGTTAGACAATGCAATGTGTTGCTTCAGTTATGAAGATATGAGACCTGTGAAGTGTATTATGCTCCAAAGGGAGTGGAGGAGTGTTCACTGTAAAGTGCAGGATCGTAATACAATCCAGTGACCAGGGCAATAGTATAGTATACAAATATACACTGTCTTGAGAGTACTATAGGGGCGCAGCCCCGAAGCAAATGGTACTTTTGGAGTCACCAAGGCCCATAGTTTTAACCAGTGCCTCAAATAGAAGGCATGGTATATTTGTTATATATCCTGCATCACAAATTTATTTAATTTAAAAAAATAAAATAAGAATAAAAAAAAAACATTTTTTGGAAGAAAAAAAATTTAGAACAAAAAAAATCTTTTATCTAAAAAGATTTAAAATATTTTGTTTTCATTACCGGTAAATTAAGATTAAAAAAAAATATTCAATTCAATTCAACAACAAAAAAATCACATTTGTTTCCAACTCCCAAATAGTACTCTCATACAGTACTTTCTAAAAATAGTTCAAATATTTCTGGTCATGTGATGAGTTCTCAACCGATCAAAAGCCAACAAATTTTGGATGCAGGATATAATATTGTATAACGTTTTGGTCAGTTACACTGTACTTGGTAAAGTGATTGATAAGAAACAGTTATCGTTATTATTGTGTTTCCTATTGAGTTTTCAGTAAACTACTTCTGTGAGTTTCTCATTCTATATCATTTCAACGAGCTAGAAGATGCATGAAAACAAACTTGTGTAGTTGAAAATTGTATTTAAACTTTAAACATCGCTATTCTTGTTGCTTATTTAAAAAAAAAATTGTTTTACAGTAATTTGCTATACTAGTATGTATTCTATGGCCTTTATGCATACAGGGAAACCTCATTATCACAAATTCCATCTAGCCAAGTAATCTACCTTGTTATAATGAGAACTTTTAAATTGATTGTTTGTTTTACCTCACTGCTAAAAAAGCATGTTTGTTTGTAAGTAAGCAACCAGGGGACCGACGGCTTTTCCGGTAAGTCCTCTTTGAGGGACTTGGTAATGACGATTAATGCTTTACCAAAGGGCAATAGCATATCGACTTGGGTTTTGAACCTGGGACTTCCCGGTTACGAGACCACTGCTCTATACCACTGCTCAGTATACATGTACAAGGTCTGAAAAACAACAGAAATGCAGAAAAAAAAAGAGAAAGAAAAGAAAGGAAGGAAATGTAGAATACAAGCAGCGTATGTATACACGTACCAGCATTATATGTAGGCCTACCAGTACACAATTTACATTATTACCTTTATGTTTTTCTCCCTGCATACTTTCTGGGATAAAAGATATTTGTAAACATGTACTCCAGGTAATATATTTCTGCTGTTCAAACTTGTGTTGGTTAATGTTTTCTTCTGCATGTATTGTGTGTCAACCAAAGTTGAGGAAAATATAATTATTATTATTATTGTTATTATCAGTATTATTATTAATATTAATACTATTATTATTATTAGTAGTAGTAGTAGTAGTATTATTATTATTATTAATACTATTATTATTATTAGTAGTAGTAGTAGTAGTATTATTATTATTATTAATACTATTATTATTATTAGTAGTAGTAGTAGTATTATTATTATTATTATTAATACTATTATTATTATTAGTAGTAGTAGTAGTAGTATTATTATTATTATTAATACTATTAGTATTATTATTAGTAGTAGTAGTAGTATTATTATTATTATTAATACTATTATTATTATTAGTAGTAGTAGTAGTAGTAGTATTATTATTATTATTGTTACTATTATTATTGTTATTATTATTATTATTATTATTAAATATTTGTACGCGGTTTCCAAATCAACGCGAATGGATGGAAGTAGATTTCGCACCAACAATTTTTAAAGTTTCCCTCGAACCAAATAAAAATCTGATATTTCCTCACAATCTCGGTGATTCATTTAAAATAAGCTACAATTTTCCTAGAACAGTGACATACTTGATGTCAGCTAATAGTTCTGAGCGAATAAAGAGCATTTTGCACCTGGCAAATGAGCGACTCCATTAAATTGTAAATGACCCCCAAAATATCTAAATCAATACAGTGAGGTTTAAAGGGGCCAAGCGCGTAGCCAGGATTTCATTTTAGGGGGGGGGCGGGTAGTGAGCACGCGAAGCGTGCGAATCACTTAAAGAGCGCGCGTAGCGCGCTCTCTAGGGGGGTGGGTGCAGGGAGGGGGGAGTTTCCCCCCTCCCGCGCGAAGCGCGGAAGCTTTGAAAGAAGACGATTCTTGTACCTTTCTCGACTCATAATCCTTGTCTGAATTCAGTCCGCCCCTCCTTTGACGTATTATTAGACAAAGAAGACGATTCGTTGTACCTTTCTCGACCCCGGCTTAATCCTTATCTGTATTCAGTCCCCCTCGGAAGTTTTGACGTTTCATTTATTTATTAGAGAAAGAAGACGATTCGGTGTACCGTTTTTTACTCTTAATCCTTATCTAAATTCAGTTTCCTCCCCTCCCGCGCAAAGCGCGGAAGCTTTGACGTATTATTAGACAAAGAAGACGATTCGTTGTACCTTTCCCGACCCTTAAATCCTTATCTGTATTCAGTCCCCCTCTTTCGAAGCGCAGAAGCTTTGACGTTTCATTAAATTTCTAGAGAAAGAAGACGATTCGTTGTTCTGTTCTCGACTCTTAATCCTTAATTTGAACTCAATTTCCCCCTTTACGCGCGAAGCGGGGAAACTTTGAAGTTTCATTAAATTATTAGAGAAAGAAGACGATTCGTTGTACCGTTCTCGACTCCTTTTCCCCTTTTCTTCCTACGTCCTCTTCCTTTTTTTCTCTTCTTTCTCTCTCTTTTTTTTTTTTGGCCGGCGTTTTTTTTTTGGGGGGGGCGACCGCCCCCACCGCCCCCCCCTGGCTACGCGCCTGAAAGGGGCACGTCCATTATATTACAATATTTTGTACATGACCCCACTTTATAAAAAGTGTGGAGCCATGCCTCTAGAAATCAGATATAGTAAATAATTATTAAATTGTGATTGGATTTATAAATCTAGTTTTTGTAGAACCACTAGTTATTGTAGTTCGCATGTTTGTGCTGTTGGTTTTTTTTTTTTTTTTGGTTGTAACTTTGTTGTACATATATGATTTGTTGTTAATGAGTTTATCAGATCATCAAAATTATAGAAGAACTGAATAAAATCTTGATCAAAATCACATGCAGTGAATAGCACTGTGTACAAAGATGGGTGTGTGGGACTATACACATGTATGTTTCCAATTTATTTATTTGTTTCTTTCCAGGAGTTCTATTGTATTTAATGTTTTTGTTTTTTGCGTACCTTGCATGTTTGCTTTTATTTGGAACTAGTATTTTATAGGAACCACATAGAGCAAAGAAATTAGTGAAACTTGGAGGATTCCTCTTTTCAAGTGTATACTTTTTTGCATGGTCCTCCTTTTCTTTTTCAAATGTAATTATTTACAAATGTACTATCTGATGTTTTATTTGATGTTCAAGAATAAAATGATTTTGAATTGAATTGAATTGAATTGACATGAGACCACCTCAGGGGCCACAGAACCAATTTTTTTAATATTTTGTATAATGTATTTTTTTTTTTTTTTTTTTTTTTTTGGGGGGGGGGGGGGAGGGGGTGGGGGCTGATTTATTTTTTATTTGTTACTAGACATGTATAATGCCACTGCATTGCACATGCTCTTCACATTTCGTAATCAGCCCCCCCCCCCCCCCCCCCCCACGTGTCAATTAAAGTCTGTTGGTTGTATAATTATTTATAAAATGTTCAAAGGTTAATTTGTTTGTTGTCATGAATGTGAATGGGAACTGGTTGCTATTCGGCTTCTGTAACTCATCTATATTTTCTCTATGATACTGATACCCCTTTCACATTTCAATCTTAATCCTCCTTATTCCTCCAGAATATGGTTGACTATTAGTATCTCTTAGTTCTTTAACGATGATAAGTGTAAAACGTTTCTCATTTCCGTATCTTATAGCACAATTAAAGCAAAGAGAATATGCGCAGGACCTTTGTTGAGCACGGTTGCTATCCCTTAAGTTTACACGTTTAAAAGAACATCACAGCCTTTTTGCAGCGATTCATAACACCACACCTGAACATGCCTTCTATCGTAATGGCCTCACCAGAACACAGTCACAAACACTTTCAAGAAAATGACTCTCACAGCAATTAGAAACCCTTTAGAAGTGTTTGTTGAACTTGAACTTTTAGGCCAATATTGAACATTTTAATGTGCTCTTGCTCCTCGTGTTTTGCCGATTATCAGGAATAATGCGACTGTGCTCCCCTAACCAACTCTCTCCTTTATGATTTTAACTTTAGTTAAATAGCTCCCATTTTTTTTCTCTCTTTTCTCACCCACCTGTTCTATCCTATCCTTCTCTAACCCATAGACGGAAGACTCCGCCCCTCTCATACTCCACCTTTCCCTCTCAAACAGGAATACCGCCCTCTACGCAGAGACCAGTTTAGGCCCTGATTATTAGGGCCGTGGGAGACTCTTAGTGAGCTTCACTTGTAAGTCATGGTGACCAATAATTAGTTTGGTTACTTTAATATCCACCTAGATGTCAACTTTATTGTACTAATAAATGAAATGTACATACACTCCATCTATAGTGCACCATATTGTGAATACAGAGAGTATGTGGAGAAATTTGGCAGGAAAATGTACCTTGTTTTATGTTTATACATTTGCATTACGTGTATGTTTTAACTTCATCTTTTCAGTCATGTTTAATTTCCAATAACCGTATTTCTTCCAGATGATGTACATTCACTCGTATATTGCTTTGCCAGTGTTGTTGCTTAAAGATAAACTTTAGTACTGGTTATGCGATTGCATTGTGAAAGAAAAGGTGTGGAAAGGATCAGAAACAGTTGATCATGTAGCATGTAAGTATTGGTGTGCACTGCAAGGTTCTGGAGTCATCAAAATCATAATAAATTTGACCGAGTCTTGGAAAAGTAACAAGCACTCGCATAGAAAGCTATATATGGGACAACACACATGGTGTCGGGGCTAGTACTACCTTGATTTCCTTGTCTTTCTATGCTCATTACTCAGCCAGTATACATTTTCTTCCAAAATTGTTTGGCACATGTCATTTATTTGTAATCTTGAACATTCAGTGTAAGTTTCGTTTGATTCTGTGAGAATTTTTTTTTTTTTTTTACCAGTACTGGAGTTTATCTTCAACATTCATAATCAAGCTGTATTATTATATGATAAAGGTTTAATGTTGTGCCTTCTTTAATTTTCAGTACGATCATCCACTGACCATTTGTATACCTCCAATTATTGCTTTGCAGGCTTTGTCTTCTTTGCTATACATTCTTGTGTATCTATCAAAAATATCCTACTGTCCATTAAATGTGAAGGGCTAGAGTAAAGCTTTTTCATCAAATGTTTCTTCTTCTTCTTTTTCTTCTTCTTCTTCTTCTTCTTCTTCTTCTTCTTCTTCTTCTTCTTCTTCTTCTTCTTCTTCTTCTTCTTCTTCTTCTTCTTCTTCTTCTTCTTCTTCTTCTTCTTCTTCTTCTTCTTCTTCTTCTTCTTCTTCTTCTTCTTCTTCTTCTTCTTCTTCTTCTCCTCCTCCTCCTCCTCCTCCTCCTCCTCCTCCTCCTCCTCCTCCTTTTCCTTCTTCTGTAAACTGCAATATCACCCAGCAGGCCTTCACCATAGCACGTATCATGTTCACTTGGTCGATGTGGTCACGTAGTCATATCGTCTTGCCTTGTTACTGAATTTCTTTCACACTGTTGTGCTGCATGTATTTGTCAATATATAGTGAAATCCACTATGTTTTCTCTAGTTGGAGTGAAACTGGGCAATGTTTTGTGAATGTGGTGGCATTCCTTATATTTAATAAGCTACAAAGCCTTTCAACTAATCATCATTATGCATTAGAAATCAATTTGGAAAATGCATCCTCCCAACTAAAGCAGATTAGCGTGCAAAGGTTCCATTATT
>JAVYIG010018759.1:0-16137 GCA_035222895.1 Strongylocentrotus droebachiensis | reverse complement strand
GATCTCCGTAGGGGGAACAAAACCTTGCCGATAATTTTTGTTTTTAGATCTCCGTAGGGCAACAAACCTTGCCGATAATTATTGTTTTTAGCTCTCCGTAGGGGCAACAAAACCTTGCCGATAATTATTGTTTTAAGATCTCCGGAGGGGCAACAAAACCTTGCCGATAATTATTGTTTTAAGATCTCCGTATGGGCAACAAAACCTTGCCGATAATTATCGTTTTTAGATCTCCGTAGGGGCAACAAAACCTTGCCGATAATTATTGTTTTTAGCTCTCCGTAGGGGCAACAAAACCTTGCCGATAATTATTGTTTTAAGATCTCCGGAGGGGCAACAAAACCTTGCGATAATTATTGTTTTAAGATCTCCGGAGGGGCAACAAAACCTTGCCAATAATTATTGTTTTAAGATCTCCGTAGGGGCAACAAAACCTTGCCTATAAATATTGTTTTAAGATCTCCGTAGGGGCAACAAAACCTTGCCTATAAGTATTGTTTTAAGATCTCCGTAGGGGCAACAAAACATTGCCGATAATTATTGTTTTTAGCTCTCCGTAGGGGCAACAAAACCTTGCCGATAATTATTGTTTTAAGATCTCCGGAGGGCAACAAAACCTTGCCGATAATTATTGTTTTAAGATCTCCGGAGGGGCAACAAAACCTTGCCAATAATTATTGTTTTAAGATCTCCGTAGGGGCAACAAAACCGTGCCTATAAATATTGTTTTAAGATCTCCGTAGGGGCAACAAAACCTTGCCTATAAGTATTGTTTTAAGATCTCCGTAGGGGCAACAAAACATTGCCGATAATTATTGTTTTTAGATCTCCGAAGGGGCAACGAAACCTTGCCGATACTTATTGTTTTAAGATCTCCGGAGGGACAACAAAACCTTGCCGATAAATATTGTTTTTAGACTTTGTTGCCCCTCCGGAGATCTTAAAACATTTTGCCCGCGGTCGATCGCTTCACTCACTTGTAGAAACAGAATGATTTAGGACTCTTTTATGAATCTCTTTGGGCAAGCAAGTTGCCCAACGAGAGTTATATTCGACAAAAAGGCTTGTAGGTGAACGAAAATATAAGTTAGACATTTTATAAGCTTAGATAACGAAATGCGACTCCTAACACAAAAAAGGTACTTATTTTTCCTTCGAGCTAAAATTCTTTTTGGTAATACCAAAAAGAATTTTAGCTTCATTTTATAAGTTCACTTTATATGGACTCAAGTCAGGGTATAGTAGAGGACTTAGTTCGTTTTGTATACTGTGTGTAATACTACTCAAATCATTAAGCAAGCTTGTGTTATAGGGTGCGTTCAATCGAATTTTCGAAGCTAGAATCACAAACATGAATCACAATTCAAAACGCCGTTACAAAAAGCAAGGTCACTGCGGTTTGCGTTCAAGCGATTTTTCATCAACGCTGATTCTAGCTCATTGCGAGCCAAACCACTGCGCATCACACTGCGCAGTATGGCCAGGAACTCGGCGCGCGCTTTCTGGAATTGTTTACGGCCGACTGTCGACTGCTGTTTTGAGCATAGATCGCAATAATAAGACAAAGAATGAGAAGGTAATAGAAGGAAGAAACAAAGAATAACATAAGGAAAGACAGAAAGAGAATGTGAAAAAGGAAGGAACAAAGAATGACATAAGGAAGAACAGAAAGAGAAAGTGATAGAATTATTAAACAAAGAATAACATAAGAGAAGGTGAAAGAAGGAAGAATCAAAGAATAACATAAAAATAGAAGGAAGAAACAAAGAATAACATAAGGAAAGACAGAAAGAGAATGTGAAAAAAGGAAGGAACAAAGAATGACATAAGAAGAACAGAAAGAGAAAGTGATAGAATGATTAAAACAAAGAATAACATAAGAGAAGGTGAAAGAAGGAAGAATCAAAGAATACATAAGGAAAGATAGAAAGAGAAAGTAACAGAATGATTAAAACAAAGAATAACATAAGAGAAAGTGATAGAATTATAAAAACAAAGAATAACATAAGAGAAGATGATAGAAGGAAGAAACAAAAAATAACATAAGGAAAGACAGAAAGAGAAATTGATAGAATGCTTAAAACAAAGAATTACATAAGAAAAGGTGATAGAAGGAAAAAACAAAGAATAACATAAGGAAAGACAGAAAGAGCAAATGATAGAATGATAAAAACAAAGAATTACATAAAAGGTGATAGAAGGAAAAAACAAAGCATAAGATAAGAATAGAAGGAAGAAACAAAGAATAACAAAAGTAAAGGTAATAGAAGGAAAAAACAAAGAATAACATAAAAATAGAAGGAAGAAACAAAGAATAACATAAGGAAAGACAGAAAGAGAATGTGAAAAAAGGAAGGAACAAAGAATGACATAAGGAAGAACAGAAAGAGAAAGTGATAGAATGATTAAAACAAAGAATAACATAAGAGAAGGTGAAAGAAGGAAGAACCAAAGAATAACATAAGGAAAGATAGAAAGAGAAAGTAACAGAATGATTAAAACAAAGAATAACATAAGAGAAAGTGATAGAATTATAAAAACAAAGAATAACATAAGAGAAGATGATAGAAGGAAGAAACAAAGAATAACATAAGGAAAGACAGAAAGAGAAATTGATAGAATGCTTAAAACAAAGAATTACATAAGAAAAGGTGATAGAAGGAAAAAACAAAGAATAACATAAGTATAGAAGGAAGAAACAAAGAATAACAAAGGAAAGACAGAAAGAGCAAATGATAGAATGATAAAAACAAAGAATAACATAAGAAAAGGTGATAGAAGGAAAAAAAACAAAGAATAACATAAGAATAGAAGGAAGAAACAAAGAATAACATAAGGAAAGACAGAAAGAGAAAATGATAGAAGGAAAAACAAGGAATAACATAACGGAACAGGCCACGATGGTATAGTGAACGCAAATTGCATGCAAAGCGGGGCGCGCGGTTTTTCCCAAACCGGAAGAGGCTTCGTCATACAATCATGATTGAGAACTCGTCCGTTCAATCGAATTTTAGCGACCGTGATTCTTTTGAATCATGATACAAAACGCATCTTTTTCAGCGTTTCATGTTTGTGTTTTCAAACACGTTTATTTTTACGACCGACGAAAAAATCGCTTGAACGCATTGCGTTTTAAACTAACGTCTTTAGAAACCGTGATTCTAGGGTGAAAAAGTGTCGATTAAACGCACCCATAGACTACTATCAAGTCGGGTTCGAAAACATCACATTGCTCGAGTCGTCTACTCTTTGTATTCTGAGAAAAGCGGGAGCATAGGCTTTTTAGTAGACCCTTTTTTCTCTCTCCAGAGAGAAATAAAACCAATATTTTATGCAGGCACAGACCCTTTAATCAACAAGTGGGTATTGACAGAAGCATGGGCGTAGATCTGTAATTGATACCTATTGTTCAGGGGGGATGATCTATTCATTCATCCCCCTGAACAATAGGTATTCAGACCATTTACGACAAACCAGGGTTTGCACTTGCAAACTTTTTTTTCCCCACGCCAACGCAGCTTAGCTGCATCTTGTCTCCATAATTATAGAACAAAAGAAAGGTGGCCGTGGTCTTATCTCGGGAGGTATAGGCTTTTAAGTAGACCTTTTTTCTTTCTCGAGAGAGAAATAAAACAATGTTTTAACTATATCATCCTTCGAGGTTACCAAAAAGAATTTTAGCTTTATTTCATAAGTTCACTTTATATGGACTCAAATCTAGAGTATAGTATAGGATCTAGTTCATTTGTATATTGTTTGTAATACTACTCAAATCATTAAGCAAGCTTGTGTTATAGACTACTATCAAGTCGGGTTCCAACACATCACATTCTACTACTCTTTGTAGGAAGCGGGAGTCATAGGCTTTTTAGTAGACCTTTTTTCTCTCGATCGAGAGAGAAATAAAACCAATGTTTTAACTATATCATCCTTCGAGGTTACCAAAAAGAATTTTAGCTTCATTTCATAAGTTCACTTTATATGGACTCAAAGTCAGGGTATAGTGAAGGACTTAGTTCGTTTTATATATTGTTTGTAATACTACTCAAATCAGTAAGCGAACTTGTATTATAGACTACTATCAAGTCGGGTTCCAATGCATCACTTTGCTCGAGTGGACTCGTCTATTCTCTGTCTTCTGAGGCAAGTGGGAGGTATAGGCTTTTAAGTAGACCTTTTTTCTCTCTCAAGAGAGAAATAGAACCAATGTTTTAACTATATCATCCTTCGAGGTTACCAAAAAGAATTTTAGCTTTATTTCATAATTTCACTTTATATGGACTCAAATCCAGAGTATAGTATAGGATCTAGTTCGTTTGTATATTGTTTGTAATACTACTCAAATCATTATTAAAGCAAACTTGTATTATAGACTACTATCAAGTCGGGTTCCAATGCATCACTTTGCTCGAGTGGACTCGTCTATTCTCAGTCTTCTGAGGCAAGTGGGAGGTATAGGCTTTTAAGTAGACCTTTTTTCTCTCTCGAGAGAGAAATAGAACCAATGTTTTAACTATATCATCCTTCGAGGTTACCAAAAAGAATTTTAGCTTCATTTCATAAGTTCACTTTATATGGATTCAAATCTAGAGTATAGTATAGGATCTAGTTCGTTTGTATATTGTTTGTAATACTACTCAAATCATTAAGCAAGCTTGTGTTATAGACTACTATCAAGTCGGGTTCGAAAACATCACATTGCTCGAGTCGTCTACTCTTTGTATTCTGAGGGAAGCGGGAGGCATAGGCTTTTTAGTAGACCTTTAAAGATTATTTTCATGAGTTCACTTTACATGAACTTAAATTTCAGCATAATAAAGAATTTCGTCATTATTAGGGTATGATGGGGTGTCCAAACTTCGCGGATATTTACATCAATAATTAGAAATTGGCTATATAATCAACAATATCTCATAATCTAGACAACTTGATAAATATGTAAAGATACCAAATACACAGCGAAATTCTAGACTATAAATTGCGCAACGAAGATATTAACTAAAGGCACGGGGCCAGTGTATAATTAACGGTGCGAAAGCTTTCGTCCTTGAAGCCTAATTTGCATAAAGTAAACAACTTGTTAACGCTAAACCGCTACGAAAGAGTCTGAGCTAAACTGTAATATCTCGCTTTAGAAACCACCAAATTGAATGATTTAAAGTGTGAAATTGAAGAAGAAGAGTTTTTCTAACTCATAAATATTGCAGTTAGTTGTCAAATCTTGTTTTTAAAAGAGAAAACTGTGCGAAACGAAGCGCCATTTTTTGTGTTTTTTTCTCTGAAAATATTGCAGTATTTTTCATATTTTCGGTCATTGCTCAAGATCGAGACTGTTGGAGCTGATAAATCAAAGTATATCAAAGCTCTCCTCCGAATATCTTTTCATGATTTTTCGTCCCACGGTTATATGTCTGGAAAAAAATCGAAGGCAATGTCATCAACGAACCCAGGGCAAAACGTTCGCGGAAGCGTAGGACTAGTCCCATCTATAAGGGTTCGTGCTGGTGAATTGTAGTCACACGTACCGTAGATACGTGCAGGACTGCACTGTGTGCTCTGGACTCGGGTGTGTATGAATCTCATGATCGAAGCATCGACGCAGTAGCCTGGCCTTAGCCACAGCGTAAATACAGCTGATCGATGACGTATTTTCCATATATGGATGCATGCATGGCCGGTGAAGCAAACAGCGCATGCGTACACCTCCGATATAGTTGTAGTTTCCAGTCTTTTCATGAATCTTCCCCTAGTTTTGAAAGCATTTTTACACAAAACTACTAACTGCTCAAACACGAAACTTCGCTGAGAGTGAGACTGGAGTTTAAAGTCTAGTATAAAGTCTAGTATAATGTTAATTGTTTGCATATTCATATTGTCCCGGACTTATGTCTGGAAAAAAAACGAAGCCTCTTTTCACAGACCTCTGAAACTGAAAAGTACCCATATCTTTATTAATACCAAACAGTTTTGAATGCAAATTTATTTGAAGAATAATATTATCATTATGTTGGTGCTGTAAAAATGTCACGATCTTTGGTGGTAAAATAAGGGAGAATATACGCGAAGATGCATTTTGGACGAATTTTGCTCCTCTCTGCAAACAGGGCTTCGATAGCCGCCCAGGTCGAAATTCCTTTAGAAACCAGTAGAAACCAGTAGGGACATTCTAATGGTTTTACTGGTTTTCAAGAAACCATTAGAGTCTAATGGTGATCAGGAGGAACTGTGAAGTAAAACCAGTATAAACCTTTACAAACCAGTAGACTGTCATGGTTTAAAGACCAGTAGAAACCAGTAAGATCTAATGGTTTGAACATGGATGCACAAATCTTAAGTCAAACCATTAGACACCTTTACAAACCAGTAGAGCCTAATGGTTTTGAAGACCACTAGAATCCGATAGAAACCAGTAGGATCTAATGGTTTTAACATGGGTGTAAAAATCCTAAGTCAAACCATTAGACACCTTTACAAAACCAGTAGAGCCTAATGGTTTTGCAGACCACTAGAGTCCGATAGAAACCAGAAGAATCTAATGGTTTTAACATGGGTGTAAAAATCCTAAGTCAAACCATTAGACACCTTTACAAAACCAGTAGAGCCTAATGGTTTTGAAGACCACTAGAATCCGATAGAAACCAGAAGAATATAATGGTTTTAACATGGGTGTAAAAACCCTAAGTCAAACCATTAGAAACCTTAACAAGCCAGTAGACTGTAATGGTTTGAAGACCAGTAGAAACCAATAAAAACCAGTAAGATCTAATGGTTTGAACATGGATGCACAAATCTTAAGTCAAACCATTAGACACCTTTACAAAACCAGTAGAGCCTAATGGTTTTGAAGACCACTAGAATCTGATAAAAACCAGTAGATTCTAATGGTTTGAACATGGGTGTAAAAATCTTAAGTCAATTACCATTAGAAACCTTTACAAACCAGCAGATCGAGCCCATGTCAATGGATTTGAAAACCAGTTGAAACAAATAGAAATCAGTAAGATCTAGCGCCGCCTCTAAATCAGTCTGACTATATTTATTTAAAAACCCCAAAACAGGGATGAAAAACTCTAAAATGTCATTAGTCATTATATTAATAGTTTTATTTTACAGATTGTGCAACATCTTGACATATGCCCTGTAAGGTCTGCAATATTGATCAAGACTATACAAGCCCCAAAACCCCAAAATGCGACTGCCGCCTTTTTTAAACGGCTACATGCACAGCTGGCATCTCTCTGGGCTACACTAGCACTGTGTGTGTGTGCACATGTGATCAATGCATGCAGTGTGTACGTGTACCCAGCCAGGCTAGGCCATGCCTTATGCACACACACAAGACAGCAAGACAGCCATTCCTATCCTCTAGGGCTGTGCACAACAGTGTAATGAGGTACCCGAGTACACTCCCAGGCTCACAGGCGAATACTCGAGTATTCGGACGCCATGTTTTTTTTGAATTTTTTTGAATTTTTTTGATTTTTTTGATTTTTTTTTAATTTTTTGATTTTTTGATTTTTTTTCTTTTTTGGATTTTTTTGCCACTACCATACCGCTCGGCAGTTTCTCAGATCCCTCGCTGAAAACGCATGCAATTTTACTTTGAGTTGCAGTTGAAGGCGCCGATTTAATAAGAATAATAACAGTAAACAATGCTGTTTTAAAAACCAAAGATGGCAGAATAATCCATTTTCCTCCAAGTCCAAACAGAAATCTGGACATTTGGTCCCAGTTTCTGAAAGGTGAGTTTGGCAGTGCTTGAGTTGGTAAACATTTTTACCGACGGTACCATGCCAGCGGACGCCGCTCTCCCTGGCACGGGTAAGCGTGGGCCTGGACATTTTTTTTTTTTTTTTTTTTTTTTTAATTTTTTGTTTTTTGCGGCCGAATATTCGGGTACGAGAAATTGTACCCGAGTAGTTGTCAACCGTGCGGGTACTCGAGCATTCGACTACCCGTCGCAGCCTTACTATCCTCAACAGCTACAGGAGCCAGAGCAGAGAGACAAAATCTTGTTATTACTTTGTTTTTCCCTGCTATTCTTCAATATGGGTAAGTCTTAGATTTACCTAATTTATTTGCAATATGTGCAGTAACTGTTTTCTGTTTTGAAACGTAGTAATTAATGTATGATCGTGTCTACTAGGAGTGCTTTCAACGCCTGCCGCAAAGATGAGAAATGTATTGTATTGTCCCAACCATGTATTTTTATGTTAGATCTTGATGCAAGTTTGTGCATTCACCTACACATGGCTTTAAAGGCATCGTTTAACAATGTTAAATCTATGATGCATGGCCCTACGTATTATCAGTGTCAGTGATATGGTGTAATATTGAAGCCCTAACAAAATTGCGCTTCAAAATGATCATGAACTTGATGAAGTGCCTCAAAAAGTAAAAATCTTTGACTTTTGAGTGACCGATTTTACCATACTCATTTTCCCCAATAGACTGTAGTGTTATAAAACCATTGGGGAAAACGTGTTTTGAAATTTTGAATTCCAATCATAAATATCTTGATAATCAGACAAGCCGCCGTCCCCCCCCCCCCCCCCCCCCCCGCGCTTATCCCGAAAGAGTGCGTTAAGGCGGTACTCTGTTTCTGCAACGCACCCTAATTTCAAGACAAGCGGGGAAGGGGGCTTTAATCACTTTATGGTGTGTTCGCAGTTTCGCACAATATAAACAGAAGCCCTCATCTGGAAATAAACAGCTAGACTCGTAAATGGTAAACAAAATTCCTCCCCCGCAGGCTGTACAAAGAAGTTTGTAGTAGGCCTACATGTATGTGTGTTGCACATGCATCAACCGTTCAATTTGTTTTAACTTTATTTTTGTTCTTATTAATTGTAGGCATCTTTTGACATCTTTTGCCAAACAGTGGATTCAAAGCATATTGTGGACACAGTAGGCCTATATTGACGTGAGACCATGCAGAAAATGCTACTTTCTCTCAACCTCCTGGATCAGCATTCAGCAGCCTCGTGACACAGTTGAAGCCATTATCGGTAATTGTGTAGATGTACTTGTATTATTTCTGTACATATATTTTTAATTTTTCCCTGATCATGACACTGATTCGAAATGCTTATTTTTCCTAAGTTTCAAATATATAAAATTCAATTAATTTTAGATCACTAAAACCTGCAGGTGTATTGCAATAACCGACCATATTTTTGTGAGTTTCAAACAGTGTTCTTTTCCCTCCTTAGCAATAGAGCTTTGATTCTACTCTCATCAGCAAACTAGAATTGTATTGATAATTATTTGCAAAAAAATCCTGATTCACGTTTGCATTGACAACAAATGTTTAAAATGCAAAGGTATGTTTTATATTATGTTTGTGAGCAATGAGAGATTATTTTATTTCTGATAAATCTTTGAAACTGCACTTTTCTGACAGAATTCATTATTTAATTCATTGTTTACATTCTAGTTTTAAAATGGATAAAAGTTTTTCTTAACTTGTTTTCCTTTCTTTTTGCTCTATATTCATGCATTAGAATTCTTTGCGTGTACCGGTATGTACCCTGGATCAAGCAGCACTTGCATTATTCCCACTCTGAGTCAAATGAAGAAGTCAACAAATTTGTATTTTGTAAGTGTGATTGACCATGGTCTTTATTGAGAGTTGATTACCATAATTAACTCGTTTCAATCAAACTGGTCAGCAAAGGAATTATAGTGAAAACATAAAAAACAACAATGAATGCAAATCATTACTTCGAGCATTATAATATGTCGAGAGCGATCTGTAAGGAACCAATAGGGGGCCCAGTCGGGCGACAAAGTAATATCTCTTGACTAGCCGTAACAATTCTTCCATTCGCCTGGCCATGCGAACGGGCTTCCCCCATCTCTTGCTGGCTTTTTGCACAGACAAGAGGCATGGGTGAGCGAAGATGACTTCCAGCCGGACACCCTGAGCGTTACACACGGCATAAGCCAGGCAATCTCAGCTTCAACGGACAGGAACCCGCTCACCCCCCCTATACCCCAACCAAAAACGTGGTGAGCACAAACGACTTCCCGCTTAAGAACCTGGGCAATACTGATTGTATTCCCAGCTTACGGACAAGTCAGGCTCGTAAAATTGTATAAATACGGCAATAAAACAATCCTCTAATAACATCAAATTTTGTCTCCCCTTCCTAACAGACCGCTTGCTCTAGATTTACATTACCACAACAATATATTTCTTGTATAAGCGATTATAGGCGTCCAAATTCGCAAGAATGCCGCAAAATGGACAAATCAAATGCAGATGAAGTAAATAACATGATGTTCTCCCAAAAAGTCTTTCGGGAGAACATGAAGGCAGGAGTTTGATGACATTTTCTACTACACTCAAATGCGGGTGAAAACCGATCTCTCGAAAAACAGACTCTTTTGGTCAGAAAGGCGATTAAAAGAAAACAAAGGTAAGAAAGTACGCCAATTGTATTTTCTGACCGTATGAAAATTTCGTATGAAAATTTCGAGTTCTGGAAAATAAGATCGGGGAAAGCCCCGCAAGGCCCGTTTTATGTTATCTGAACGCGACCAGGCGTAGCCCTTGCGAGAGTAGATTGTCATCAAACTATGCCACTAAACACTGTAAAGATAATTGTCCGAAATTTGCCCCATCGGGCTTCGAATTGAATAGATCAAAATATAACATGCCATCGAGAAAAAGCGCTCGAAGTAGCTTTTGACGCCCCTAACAAGCGGAAAAATATATGTCAACGAAAATCCTGTTCTACAAGTGAAAATGAATCAAGAAATGACTGAGGAACAGAGTTATTGCTGTTGCAACCCTGAACTGGTAGCGAACCAAGTAAGATAAACAAACAAATAAAGAAGCGGTATCACAGGTTCGACTGTACATTTATAGTGCCAGCCGGCCCAATAATGGCGGCCGGGGCGGTAAGGTGGTAAACAAAAATTGTTCACAAATTAAATGTACAAAATTCGCCCCATCGGGCTTCGAATCGACTAAATAAAGACATTTACTTGCAATTGAGAAAAAGTGCTCGAAGTAGCTTTTGAACGCCTCTAAAAAGCGGGACTATTATCATTATGTCAACTAAAATCATGTTATACAAGTAATGATGGATCAACAACAATACAAAATTGGACTGAGGTACCCTGATGCAACCCTGAACTGGGAGCGAAACAGGTAAGATAAGCAAACACATGAAAGCTGTATCACAGCTGCGACTGTACATTTAATTATCATCAATTTTATCCATTAGTTTAATGTCATGCCAGCCAGCCCAATAATGGCGGCCAGGGGCGGGAAGGTGGTAAAAAGTTTGTTCACGATTCTGACCATCTCTCATGAAGACCATAGAAAGAATGAAGCGAGCCGAGAGCACGCGGAGTATGGCGCGAACCTTTCTGGTTTTATTACTGACGCCAATAAAGTCTTTCACGACCCCCCTCCCTTGACCACGCGGCGTGTGGTCTACGGCTCGGTTCACACTTCTTCGTTCAGATTGGGAATAACCTGTTTTAGCTACTTTCGAGAAGTTCGCTAAAATGTATTATTCCCACTCTGAGTCAAATGAAGAAGTCAACAAATTTGTATTTTGTAAGTGTGATTGACCATGGTCTTTATTGAGAGTTGATTACCATAATTAACTCGTTTCAATCAAACTGGTCAGCAAAGGAATTATAGTGAAAACATAAAAAACAACAATGAATGCAAATCATTACTTCGAGCATTATAATATGTCGAGAGCGATCTGTAAGGAACCAATAGGGGGCCCAGTCGGGCGACAAAGTAATATCTCTTGACTAGCCGTAACAATTCTTCCATTCGCCTGGCCATGCGAACGGGCTTCCCCCATCTCTTGCTGGCTTTTTGCACAGACAAGAGGCATGGGTGAGCGAAGATGACTTCCAGCCGGACACCCTGAGCGTTACACACGGCATAAGCCAGGCAATCTCAGCTTCAACGGACAGGAACCCGCTCACCCCCCCTATACCCCAACCAAAAACGTGGTGAGCACAAACGACTTCCCGCTTAAGAACCTGGGCAATACTGATTGTATTCCCAGCTTACGGACAAGTCAGGCTCGTAAAATTGTATAAATACGGCAATAAAACAATCCTCTAATAACATCAAATTTTGTCTCCCCTTCCTAACAGACCGCTTGCTCTAGATTTACATTACCACAACAATATATTTCTTGTATAAGCGATTATAGGCGTCCAAATTCGCAAGAATGCCGCCAAAAGAGGTGTGACGCAACTCGCCGCCATATATATCGCGTTAAGTGGTGTTTATACAGGTCACCTCTATGCTTCCACGGATGTAAACTTTCCTATCTTAGATAAGTCTGATCAAGGGTCTGATCATATTGAGTTAACTGCACTACTGTTAACGGCTGAAGGCAAGTTAAGCCTGGCATTAATACACCAGCAATCCAATTAATATACTATGTGCATTAATATCAATGTACGGAAGTGAACACCTCATATATGGAAGACGAAGAAGCAAAAGAAAACATATTATATTGGCTTAAATATCCAAGAAGATACAGTAACTCTAATCTTGATAACCTAGTCGTTAATACTGCACACGAGAAGATACAATTGATTTGTCATAATTAACCCCATTTAAACATTACATCTCGATGTTAATCGACATAGAAGCCAAAATTAAGAATAACTAACGAAGCTATCCTTCTGTACGGGGAACAGGACATGGCGATTTCATGTTAGCCTATTCATACGAAACTCGAAGGAGAATGTCCGAACCCGTAATCGTTTTAGCCGCTGGCGTGGATATTGCGTATAAGGTCTGTGCACGGTCTGCGCCAACTCATGGTAGAACTGTCGCTTGCGTGGGCGAGTCTACTGCGTGGAGAAAGTTGCTGACGTAATCCCTCGAATCCATCAGACGAAGCCCCGCGTCCCACTCCACGTGACTCGAACTGGGAGGCCGAGGTTTCCTTCCCGCCGTTTTGTCGCAAGAAAATCTGCCCATTGCACCATTGAGTCTCCTTACTACCCATACCTGAGGCTCGGTACGCAATCCAGTGGTGAGTGTGAGTGAAGAGGCTGCAAAAAGGAGGAAGAAAACAAGAAACAAACGGCCAGCATTTTGGGTTCCAAACATCCAACACACTGAGATATATTAAATTTTCGTCCCCTTTTCAAAACTAAAAACATCTGAAAAAGTTAGCAATAGGGAAGAAGCAGGGGGGGGGGGCGAGGTCACGGTAAAAATCAATTGTTCAGCCTACGAACTAACTGTTTGCTAAACCGCGCCCAATAACAAACTTGATCACTTCGGGTCGACCCTTATATAGCGGCGAAATGACTGAGAGGTCCAACGTCCCATTTTCTTAATCTGTTCTTCAGTAAAACCCTTCATCGCAGCGGAAGTAGCCGCCCCTATACGAAAGGAATGAGATGTGTATGATTGTAAATGAAGCCCTAAGAAAGATACACACAGACGTAAAACGCGAGTAAACCTGTGTCTAGTCAAGGGAGATGTATCAAATTGCCTGAAGAAAGCAGCGCCCTGAGTTGGCCGTATGCGTGTGTACTCAGTCACTGCACGCACTGGGCACATCACAGAACCGCTCTCCGGGATGGTGATTACACAACCCACACCCAGCTGGTCTGTCTTAGAGAAACGGACCGTTATCAATAGCCTGCGATTAGGGGATTCCCCCGAAACAATTACGTCACCGCTCGCGAGCGGGATTACCCCATTCTTGGCTGTAAATTCCCCCACACGCAAAAAGCCAAAAAACGCTACTAAAAACGCCGCAGTAAACAATTTGCAGTCGTAAGAATTCGAACAAGCGGAAGGCAGCACAGATATCAGACTCCGCAATATGGTCAATGTAATAGGGCATCTAACATCTTTTCTTGAATGCCTCCGCCTACACCCGTCAATTAAACGTCTTACTGGAAACAATTGTGTGACGTCTTCCTCCCCGTTGCTGCGCAAGTAAAAAGACAAACCCGAAACATAGGCCGCTATCGTGCTAGCGGCAAATTTGTGCCAAGACATGTAAGATATAAACAACGCGATTTGCTCGATATTGGGCGCTTGCAAAGTGTCAAACTGATAATCACCCCTAAAAATCTGGAAGGTAGACCATGCCAAGGCATAGGTTCGCATGGTATTCTGAGCCCGAGATGAACCTAGTAAGACACGTCGCTCATTAAGAAGCTGCTCCACAGATGGGGAGGAAGGGGGGTACCGGCGGGCTCGGCGTCCGGGGCAAGGCGTCGAAACCTTTCCATCTGAAAACGAGATAAAGAGTCAGCAATTTCGTTATCGACGCCAGGCACAAACTTTGCCTTAAAGTGGATGTTCCACCTTAAGCACAAAAGCACTAAGCGACGGATAAGCCCCATGATATGAGAACATGTAGACGATTGCTTATTAATGACTGCCACTACGGCCTGATTATCCGACCAGAAAACCACTTTCCTTCCTGAAATTCTCTGCCCCCACATGGCTACCCCTACGACAATTGGAAACAATTCCAAAAACCCAATTGAATAATGGGCATCAAGTATCTCCTCGGGCCAACGTGCCTGGGCCCACCGTGACTCAAAATATATGCCAAAGCCGATGCTTCCTGCTGCATCCGTGTAAAATTGAAAGAAATCATTCCGCCTCCATACGCTGTCCCCGAAGCAAACTGTCCCATTGAAATGCAGTAAAAACTCCCTCCATGCCAAGAGGTCAGCCTTGGCACCTTTTGAAATCCGAATTCTATGGTGGGCCTTGTGCACACCTCTCGTCAAGTCGATTAATCTGCGGAGAAATGCCCTACCAGGACCTATAGCCTTACAGACAAAATTCAGACTGCCCGTAAGAGATTGCAACTGCCTCAATGTCAACTTTGACTTGGACGCGAAATCATCCAGCATGCTTAGCAAGACCCTCAGTTTCTCCTTAGGCACCCGGACCTGCAATTCGGTGGAGTCGATCTCCAATCCCAAGTAGGTAATAACCTGCACTGGGCCCTCCGTCTTCTCGTCAGCAATAGGGATGCCAAATCGATCACACATCGCCCTAAAGCACCGCATCAGGTGGGCACATTCGTCAGCCGCCCTGCCCACGAAAAAGAAATCGTCGAGATAATGAAGGATGCCCTGTGATGACGCAATGCGTCGACAGCAGGCCTGTAAGAAGGAACTAAACCTCTCAAAAACTGCACAGGAAACCGAACAACCCATCGGCATACACCGGTCGAAGTAGAACTGACCGTCGAAACACATACCAAGGAGGTCAAAATCAGCTGGATTCACAGGCAACAATCGAAATGCTGATTTGATATCTGATTTCCCCATGAAGGCATTACGGCCGAGCGCGACCACTAACTTGACCGCCTCGTCAAAGTCCGAATATCTGACAGTGCACTCCTCCCGATCTATGCAATCATTGACTGACGAGCCTTTAGGCGAAGATAAATGATGGATGAGCCGATATTCACCCTCTATGCGCTTTGGCACTAAACCTATCGGGGAGCAACGAAAATTATCGAAGGGGGGTGCAGAAAACGGGCCTACAATTCTCCCTAGCTGTACTTCTTTTTCGATTTTTCTCCGAACAATCTGGGGGTATTCATAAGCTGATTTCAAATTCCTAGCAGACATGGGCACGCGCTCCCCAGAGAACCCAAGCGAAAACCCATTCTTAAAACCCTCAATCAACTTTTCTCCTTCTGTATGCTTATCATAGGTGCGAAGGAAAGGCAACATGCGAACTAACTTAATTGGAGTCGGCGCTAAAACTCTACTTGCTGGCGGACGTTTGCCCTTTATTGCAGGCAAACTCCCCATGGGAGGCGGCTTCGCATTTAATGCATTTATGCATGTATTGGCAGCTTTTCCCTTTAACACATTTTCCGGCTGCATTAAAGGCAAAGCAGAAGCCTGGCCTAGATTGACGGCGGCTAGGGGCCGAACCCGCTCCTCGGCGCTGACCCGAGCTCCACCCACCCCGAAAGGCTGGCTGCCGCTGTCGCTGTTGACCTCCTTGGGGGAGCCAGGCAGGGCCGGAGAACGGGCCAGCCCCGTAACCGCGAAAGGGCTGCGCCGTTGCCACTAGCAACCAGAGCTCCGTGTCGACTGATCCCCACGACGCTTCAGGCCGAGTGGCTTGGCGCAACCGAAACTGAA
>JAVYIG010018758.1:0-16139 GCA_035222895.1 Strongylocentrotus droebachiensis | reverse complement strand
TACTGAAGTTCGTGCATTTGATTGGCTGAGAGAAAAGTTGTTTTAAAATGTTGGCATTTGTTATTGATAAGTAATTTCATGACCCAGGGCCCTGGTGAATAAAGAAGAATCATAAGGATCTCGGCGGTCTCAATTTTGTCACAATAGAAAAATAATTACACCCTTTGTCCAGGTCTTACTTGCATATACTCTTCATCATACATGCAATAAAATGCACACGCGAAACTCCTACATACTCACTCCTATCCACCCACATATAAGTTTGTTCGTTATTATAATTATAAACACGTTATTCATTGCAATGACGACCTTCGTCATTGCCTTGTTTTCGTTCACATTCTGCCCCATTAATATTCTCCTGGTTTTCCTTATCGTCCAAAAAACCCATTCGTTTTGCACGTAGTGCTTGTGATTCCTAGTTAGGTGCTTTCCTCATGTCCTTTTCCATTCAAATTTCATAGGCATAGTCTCTAACATCTCTTCAAGGTCACCTACTTTTTCGATTTTCGAAATCACTCATGCATAACCATCCAGGCGCCATTTTGTCCGTTTCTGGTCCATTTTAAGGCCCTTTCTTTCTTCCTTCCTATCTCCACTATCCTAGATCCTACACACTTCTAACAATTTTCTCTAGATAGTCTAAGAGATGTTCTTTAATCTGCGATGCATAACCTGCCCTTCCAAATGCCATCTTCATACTCAAAATTCAAATCTGAAACTGTCTCCGTCAACAATCTCTCAAATTCTTGAAAAAATGACCCCTAAATAATCTAAAACTGCCATAACTTTCTCATATAAATTCCGTTTTGTATTTAAATCTCACAGTATCTTTATCTCATAATTGCACATAGCCATGCCAAATTTCACGCTCTAATGGCTTTGCAAAACGTAAATAGCGCCCTCTAAAGTTCTGGGAATTGGCTTTCTTTCTATGGCCGTATCTCCATTATGGCTTGGCAAATCCGTACCCTTTTTTGGATTTAGATACTTGAAGATATGCCCTTTCCAGCCATATACAAAACTATACACCCTTACACTGACTGACTTTGAGAAAAATGCCCTCCAAATTCGCCATTTTCAAGAAAATTCCAAAATAACTTAAACTTGCTCTAAAATGACGATCTTTATACCTACATCAATGAAACTTGGCACACATATGTATCCATATACGTGACAACTGTCTGCCAAGTTTAATAAATTGTAATGATCTCGTTGCAAAGTTATCGCCAAAAATGATGAATTTGCTATGCATTACGTAATAGCGCCTTTAATGCGTGCAGTACATTGCGTGCAGATGACAATGGTGTCAAACTGACCGCAATGAAGTGCCCTTTCGAATGATACCAAGTATGGTATATGTTTACACAGAAAATTGTGAGTAAATCGCATTTGAACAAGGGTCACTATACGAATTCCGCCCGATTATAACACTTATCGGCCATGACGTCATTTTTTCAGACTACTTTTCGCCCCCTAAACATCCTTTTTTTTCCTTGAAAATTTGCAATGACATTTCGAGATGCAATACGCAGGGCACCTCGTGGCCGGATTTTTGAAATTGGTCAAGGGGGCCATTTAAGACGCCATTTTGTCCTTTTAATCTATTTTACATCACATGTTTCGATAGGATTATCATATAAAAAAAGAGAGTAGTTTACAATAACGACCATGAAATTCTCTTTCCAATGATACCATATACGGCCCATAAAGAGACATAAAGAGAGAGAGAATTTTTTTTTAACTCCGGTCATAATACAGATCCTGTACGTTTTCCGCCCATGCATTACACGCATTGTCTATGGGGCAAATCGGGTTCACGCTTTTGACCCCTAGAACGATCTTGATTGCAATGACGAACATGCAACTAATCCCATTTGTTTTTGCACGTAGTGCTTGCGAGCCCTTTCTAGGTTCTTTCCCCTATCCCAATTTCTTTTAAACATCGTAGGCATAGTCACTACCATCCCATCAAGGTCACTATTGAGGCCTTTCTTTCGCCCTACCTGTCTCCAATATTACAGAAGCTAAAGACTTCGTACAAATTGCTCTGGATAGTCCGAGAGAAGCTCTTTCGTTCGACACGTAGAAACACGGCGTCATTGCACGCACATCGTTGTGACACGATTGCATTTCTAGTTTAACTTTTCGCTCCTTCGTTTATTGCAATGACGACCTTCGTCATTGCCTTGTTTTCGTTCACATTATTAATTGCAATGACGAACCTTCGTCATTGCCTTGTTTTCGTTCACATTCTGCCCCATTAATATTTTCCTTTTCCTTTTCGTCCAAAAATCCCATTCATTTTGCACGTAGTGCTTGTCCTTCCTAGTTAGGTACTTTCCTCAAGTCTTTTTCCTTTCAAATTTCTTAGGCATCATCTCTAGCATCTCATCCAGGTCACTACATTCTTCGATTTTCGAAATCACTCATGCATGACCGTCCAGGCGCCATTTTGTCCGTTTCTGGTCCATTTTAAGGCCTTTCTTTCTTCCTTCCTATCTCCACTATCCTAGATCCTACACATTGTAACAAATTCCTCTAGATAGTCTAAGAGATCTTCTTTTATCTGCGACGTATAACCTGCCCTTCAAAATGCCATCTTCGTACTCAAAATTCAAATCTGAAACCGACTCCGTCAAAAATCTCTCAAATTCTTGAAATATGGACCCCTAAATAATCTAAAACTGCCATAACTTTCTCATATAAATTCCGTTTTGTATTTAAATCTCACAGTATCCTTATCTCATAATTGCACATAGCCATGCCAAATTTCACG
The DNA here is from genome assembly GCA_035222895.1 of Strongylocentrotus droebachiensis. Classification (NCBI taxonomy): domain Eukaryota; kingdom Metazoa; phylum Echinodermata; class Echinoidea; order Camarodonta; family Strongylocentrotidae; genus Strongylocentrotus; species Strongylocentrotus droebachiensis. Next base: position 13,363 of record JAVYIG010018758.1, on the reverse strand, counting down.
CTCCAATGGCTTTGCACAACATAAATAGCGCCCTCTAAAGTTCTGGGAATTGGCTTTCTGTCTGTGGCCGTATCTCCATAATGGCTTGGCAAACCCGTACCCTTTTTTGGATTTAGATACTTGAAGATATGCCCTTTCCAGCAATATACAAAATTATATACCCTATCACTGACCAAATTTGAGAAAATTGCCCTCCAAATTCGCCATTTTCAAGAAAATTGAGAAATAACTTCAACTTGCTCTAAAATGGCGATCGCTATACCTACATCAATGAAACTTTGCAGACATATGTATCCATATACGTGACAACTGTCTGTCAAGTTTAATAAAATTCGAATATGTCAGCGCAAAGTTATCGCCAAAAATGATGAGTTTACTATGGATTACGTAATAGCGCGTTCAATGCGCGCAATACATTGCGCGCAGTTAACAATGGTGTCAAACTGACCGCAATGAAGTGCCCTTTCGGATGATACCAAGTATTATATATGTTCACACAGAAAATTGTGAGTAAATCGCGTTTGAAGAAAGATCACTACACGAATTCCGCCGAGTTTCCGCCCTAACCTAACACGTTTCGGCTATGACGTCATTTTTTCAGACTGCTTTTCGCCCCTTAAACGTCCTTTTTTTTCCTTGAAAATTTGCAGTGACATGCCGAGTTCCAATACGCAGGGCACCTCTTGGCCGGATTTTTGAAATTGGTCAAGGGGGCCATTTAAGACGCCATTTTGTCCTATACATCTATTTTACATCACGTGTTTCGATAGGATTATCATAGAAAAAAAAGAGAGTGGTTTACAATAACAACCATGAAATTCTCTTTCTAATGATACCAAATACGGCCCATAAAGAGACGTAAAGAGAGAGAGAAAAAACAATTTAACTCCGGCCATAATACAGATCCTGCACGTTTTCCGCCCATTCATTACACGCATTGTCTATGGGGGCATATCGGGTTCACGCTTTTGGCCCCCAGAACGAACTTGATTGCAATGTCAAACATGCACCAAATCCCATTGGTTTGTGCACGCAGTGCTTGCGAGCCCTTTCTAGGTTCTTTCCCCTATCCCAATTTCTTTCAAACTTCGTAGGCATAGTACCATCCCATCAAGGTCACTGCTGATGCCTTTCTTTCGCCCTACCTATCTCCAATATCACAGAAGCTACAGACTTCGTGCAAATTGCTCTGGATAGTCCGAGAGAAGCTCTTTCGTAGAAACACGGCGTCATTGCACGCACATCGTTCCGACACGATTGCATTTCTAGTATTCTTGGTTCTTCCTCTTCTTCTTCTTGTCGTCCGGAATCCCATTAGCTTTGAACGTAGTGCTTGTCATTCCTATCCAGGTCCTTTTCTCTTGCTCGATTCCTTTCAAACTTCGTAGGCGTAATCTCTGATATCCAATCTAGGTCACCTACTTTTTCGTTTTCTGAAATCACTCATGCGTAAACGTCCAGGCGCCATTTTGTCCGTTTCTGGTCCATTTTAAGGCCTTTCTATCTTCCTTCCTATCTCCACTATCCTAGATCCTACAAACTTCTAACAAATTCCTCTAGATAGTCTAAGAGATGTCCTTTCATCTGCGACGTATAACCTGCCCTTCAAATTGCCGTCTTTGTACTCAAAATTCAAATCTGAAACCGTCTCCGTCAACAATCTCTCAAATTCTTGAAAAATGGACCCCTAAATAATCTAAAACTGCCATAACTTTCTTATATAAATTCCGTTTTGTATTTAAATCACACAGTATCTTTATCTCATAATTGCACATAGCCATGCCAAATTTCACGCTCCAATGGCTTTGTAAAACATAAATAGCGCCCTCTAAAGTTCGGGGAATTGGCTTTCTTTCTGTGGCCGTATCTCCATTATGGCTTGGCAAACCCGTACCTTTTTTTGGATTTAGATACTTGAAGATATGCCCTTTCCAGCCATATACAAAATTATATACCCTAACACTGACCGAATTTCAGAAAAATGCCCTCCAAATTCGCCATTTTCAAGAAAATTCCAAAATAACTTAAACTTGCTCTAAAATCTTTATACCTACATCAATGAAACTTGGCAGACATATGTATCCATATACGTGACAAATGTTTGCCAAGTTTGGTAAAATTCGAATATGTCAGCGCAAAGTTATCGCCAAAAATGATGACTTTACTATGCATTACGTAATAGCGCGTTTAATGCGTGCAATACATTGCGCGCAGATAACAATTGTGTCAAACTGACCGCAATGAAGTGCCCTTTCGATTGATACCAAGTATAGTATATGTTCACACAGGAAATTGTGAGTAAATCGCATTTGAACAAAGGTCACTACACGAATTCCGCCGATTTTCCGCCCGAATCTAACACGTATCGGCTATGACGTCATTTGTTCAGACTGCTTTTCGCCCCTTAAACGTCCTTTTTTTTCCCTTGAAAATTTGCAGTGACATGCCGAGATCCAATACGCAGGGCACCTCGTGGTCGGATTTTTGAAATTGGTCAAGGGGGCCATTAAAGACGCCATTTTGTACTATAAATCTATTTTTTCATCACGTGTTTCAATAGGATTATCATAGAAGAAAAGAGAGTGGTTTACAACAATAACAACCATGAAATTCTCTTTCTAATGATACCAAATACGGCCCATAAAGAGACATAAAGAGAGAGAGAAAAAACAATTTAACTCCGGTCATAATACAGATCCTGTACGTTTTCCGCCCATGCATTACACCCATTGTCTATGGGGCATATTGGGTTCACGCTTTTGGCCCCCAGAACGATCTTGATTGCAATGACGGACATGCACCAAATCCCATTGGTTTTTGCACGCAGAGCTTGCGAGCCCTTTCTAGGTCCAATTTCTTTGAAAGTTCGTAGGCATAGTCACTATACCATCCCACCAGGGTCACTGTTGAGGCCTTTCTTTCGCCCTACCTATCTCCAATATCACAGAAGCTACAGACTTCGTACAAATTGCTCTGGATAATCCGAGAGAAGCTCTTTCGTTTGACACGTAGAAACATGGCGTAATTGCACGCACATCGTTGTGACACGATTGCATTTCTAGTTGCAATGACGACCTTCGTCATTGCCTTGTTTTCGTTCACATTCTGCCCCATTAATATTCTTGTTTTCCTGGTTATCGTCCGGAAATCCCATTCGTTTTGCACACAGTGCTTGTTATTCCTAGTTGCAATGACGAACCTTCGTCATTGCCTTGTTTTCGTTCACATTCTTCTTATTAATATTCTTACTTCTTCTTCCTTCTTCTTGTCGTCCGGAATCCCATTCGTTTTGCACGTAGTGCTTGTTATTCCTAGTTAGGTGCTTTCCTCATGTCCTTTTCCTTTCAAATTTCATAGGCATAGTCTCTAACATCTCATCAAGGTCACTACATTCTTCGATTCTCGAAATCACTCATGCATGACCGTCCAGGCACTATTTGTCCGTTTCTGGTCCATTTTAAGGCCTTTATATCTTCCTTCCTATCTCCACTATCCTAGATCCTACAAACTTCTAACAAATTCCTCTAGATAGTCTGATAGATGTTCTTTCATCTGCGACGTATCACTTGACCTTCAAAATGCCATCTTCATACTCCAAATTCAAATCTAAAACCGACTCCGTCAAAAATCTCTCAAGTTCTTGAAAAATGGACCCCTAAATAATCTAAAACTGCCATAACTTTCTCATATAAATTCCGTTTTGTATTTAAATCTCACAGTATCTTTATCTCATAATTGCACATAGCCATGCCGGATTTCACGCTCCAATGGCTTTGCACAACATAAATAGCGCCCTCTAAAGTTCTGGGAATTGGCTTTCTCTCTGTGGCCGTATCTCCATAATGGCTTGGCAACCCGTACCCTTTTTTGGATTTAGATACTTGAAGATATGCCCTTTCCAGCCATATACAAAATTATATACCCTATCACTGACCAAATTTGAGAAAATTGCCCTCCAAATTCGCCATTTTCAAGAAAATTGAGAAATAACTTCAACTTGCTCTAAAATGGCGATCTTTATACCTACATCAATGAAACTTGGCAGACACATGTATCCATATACGTGACAACTGTCTGCTAAGTTTAGTAAAATCTAATGCCCTCTTCGCAAAGTTATCGCCAAAAATGATGAACTTACTATGCTTTACGTAATAGCTCGTTTGATGCGTGCAGTACGTTTTGCGCAGATGACAATGGTGTCAAACTGACCGCACTGAAGTGCCCTTTCGAATGATACCAAGTATGGTATATGTTCACGCAGAAAATTGTGAGTAAATCGCATTTGAACAAGGGTCACAATACGAATTCCGCCGAGTTTCCGCCCTATTATAACACGTTTCGGCCATGACGTCATTTTTTTGTGTTAGTATGGGCGGCCGTTCGTGCCAAAGCACGCGTCGTAACATGTTCATCATGTACAAGTCCTATTGGTTTTGCACGCAGTGCTTGCGAGCCCTTTATAGATCCCTTCCTCTACTCCAATTCCCTTCAAAATTTGTAGGCGTAGTCTCTAGCATTCCTTCAAGGTCACTAAATTCTTCGTTCTCCGGAAACCCTCATGCGTGACCGTCCAGGCACCATTTTTTCCGTTTCGGGCCGTTTTGGTGACCTTTCTTTCGCCCTAACTATCTCCACTATCACAGAAGCTACATACTTCTTACATATTGCTCTGGATAGTCCGAGAGTAGCTCCTTCGTTTGACACGTAAAAACATGGCGTCATTGCACGCACATCGTTGTGACACGATTGCATTTCTAGTTAGGTGCTTTTCTCATGCCCTTTTCCTTTCAAATTTCGTAGGCATCATCTCTAGCATCTCATTCAGGTCACTACATTCTTCGATTTTCAAAATCACTCATGCATGACCGTCCAGGCGCCATTTTGTCCGTTTCTGGTCTATTTTAAGGCCTTTCTATCTTCCTTCCTATCTCCACTATCCTAGATCCTACAAACTTCTAACAAATTCCTCTAGATAGTCTAAGAGGTGTTCTTTCATCTGCGACGTATAATCTGACCTTCAAAATGCCATCTTCGTACTCAAAATTCAAATCTGAAACCGACTCCGTCAAAAATCTCTAAAATTCTTGAGAAATTGACCCCTAAATAATCTAAAACTGCCATAACTTTCTCATATAAATTCCGTTTTGTATTTAAATCTCACAGTATCTTAATCTCATAAATGCACATAGCCCTGCCAAATTTCACGCTCCAATGGCTTTGCAAAACATAAATAGCGCCCTCTAAAGTTCTGGGAATTGGCTTTCTTTCTGTGGCCGTATCTCCATTATGGCTTGGCAGACCCGTACCCTTTTTTGGATTTAGATACTTGAACATATGCCCTTTCCAGCCATATACAAAAATTATATTCCCTAACACTGACCGACTTTGCGAAAAATGCCCTCCAAATATGCAGTTTTCAAGAAAATTGAGAAACAACTTCAACTTGCTCTAAAATGACGATCCTTATACGTACGTCAATGAAACTTAGCAGACACATGTATCCATATATTTGACAACTGTCTGCCAAGTTTGGTAAATTTTAATAACGCCAGCTCAAAGTTATCGCCAAAAATGATGAATTTACTATGCATTACGTAATAGCGCGTTCAATGCGTGCAGTACATTGCGCGCAGTTAACAATGGTGTCAAACTGACCGGAATAGAGGGCCCTTTCGAATGATACCAAGTATAGTATATGTTCACACAGAAAATTGTGAGTAAATCGCATATGAAAAAAGGTCACTACACGAATTCCGCCGATTTTCGGCCCGAATCTAACACTTATCGGCCATGACGTCATTTTTTCAGACTGCTTTTCGCCCCCTAAACGTCCTTTTTTTTCCTTGAAAATTTGCAGTGACATGCCGAGTTACAATACGCAGGGCATCTTGTGGCCAAATTTTTGAAATTGGTCAAGGGGGCCATTTAAGACGCCATTTTGTCCTATAAATCTTTTTTACATGACGTGTTTCGATAGGATTATCATAGAAAAAAAAGAGAGTGGTTTACAATAACAACCATGAAATTCTCTTTCTAATGATACCAAATACGGCCCATAAAGAGGCATAAAGAGAGAGAGAAAAAACTATTTAACTCCGGTCATAATACAGATCCTGTACGTTTTTCGCCCATGCATTACACGCATTGTCTATGGGGCATATTCACGCTTTTGGCCCCCAGAACGATCTTGATTGCAATGACGAACATGCACCAAATCCCATTGGTTTTTGCACGCAGTGCTTGCGAGCCCTTTCTAGGGTTCTTTCCCCTATCCCAATTTCTTTCAAGCTTCGTAGGCATAGTCACTACCATCCCATCAAGGTCACTGTTGAGGCCTTTCTTTCGCCCTACCTATCTCCAATATCACAGAAGTTAGCTACAGACTTCGTACAAATTACTCTGGATAGTCCGAGAGAAGCTCTTTCGTTTGACACGTAGAAACATGGCGTCATTGCACGCACATCGTTGTGACACGATTGCATATCTAGTTTTGACTTGTTCTCATCTACGTTTTTTCTCTCTATGCAAGAATGTTTATACGTATTTATATGTTCTTTAATAAACATATATTGTTTCCTTTTTCTTTTGTTCTTGTTTCCAGGCATTGCTTAACAGATCTGAAGAAATCGAGTTGAGAAAGGGGCAAGACGACATGATGAAATTGACCCGACTTTGTGCAGAAAAAGGCCATACACAGTAAGATTTTACATTTTACAATAAACGAAATGTGAATTATATTTATACAAGTCACTGTGTGGGATGTGTGTGTAAGGGAGAAGGACATAGATGATTGAAGAATACAAAACAGAATACGAATCTAGTACGAGCGAATACGACATTAGCACTTCAATACTTTACCGTCTACCTTAAAAACCAAACTTGATGAGAAATCATCTTTCAATTACAACTCTATAATAATCATCATATTTGAATAGCGCTTAGAGGCCCGGTCACACAGCCTTTCGCGTCTGTATCGCGGGTAGAATTTCGCGATTTTTTTTTGCCCGCGGTTGCCCGTGGTGGAAAATGTGCAAAATTGGCTTACCCGCGGTTTACCCGTGGTATGCCCGCGGAACAGACGCCGGCGACTGTTCCGCGTCCTTATCGCGGTTGAAGCGCGGCGGTACCGCGGCCTACCACGGGTATAATAAAGCAGCCGAACCGGGCTGTAGAAATCATAACCGCTCCGTGCTTACACGCGGTACACACGCTAATGCACGTGTTATGTACAGACGCGGAACAAACGTGCTATGACCGTGCTCCACCCGCGATTACCCGCTAAAATTTCGCGTCCTACCGCGTGTAACCACGTCTTAACCGCGGCCGTAGCACGTCCTAGCACGTTCGTTCCGCGTCTGTACCGCGTCTTTACCGCGTGTGTACCACGTGTACCGCCCGCGATTACCCGCGGTCTAAATTTTTGGGCAGCCCAAAACTTTTTCGCGCGGCCAACCGCGTGTGAATTTCTTACCGCGTGTAACGACGGGTAAAGTACGGCTGTATCGCGTCTTTATCGCGACCTCAAAGCGTCCAACAGCGTCTGCTTCACGGGCAGAAATTTTTGGCCGTGATTCGGCCGCGATACGCCCGTGAAAGGGCTGTGTGACCGGGCCTTAATGCTACGTTTATAAGCGCTTTACGTTGTCATATATTATTACCCCAGGCATTTTATTCACTTGCTAATCCGCACATGATAGTGCAGGCGCTCCGCTCCCTGGGGAGTATTCCGGTCAGGCATCACTGCACAAGCGCACTCATGCCAATAAACTACTTGTTCGCATCTTAGCGGGTACCTATGTAACGCTTGGAGGAGATGGAACATGTAGGTTAATGTCTTGCCAAAGGCAAATTGATGACGCTGCGGAACCTGTACCAGGTGATTTACAAGACCACGACACCTCTACTTTATAAAGAAATTTTTTCGCTACATTGTTGTCTTTTATATCTTATTCAGGAGTGTTCTTGAGCTGGTTGCCTGGGACAAGGACATGATTAACAAGGCTCATGATGGTAACTCCCTGATCCACTTAATAGCAGAAAAAGGTCATCATCAAACAACAAAGGAATTTCTCAACTTGAAGAACCCGGATGTTCAAACGAATAAAACGTAAGAAACCTAAATACATTAAAAAATGAACCCCTATCGCAAGATTCCATCTCAGGTCAGATGTAGCAGTATGGTCTTGTAACTTGCTGCGCTGTATTGGATGTCGCATTAAGTCCTCTATCTGCAAAGCAGAATTACCTTTTTTTAACGCATTGTTGGCATGTTGACCACGAAGTGCTGTGCAATAAACAGTGTGATAGGGCAGAAAGTTCGGTATCAATTTAACGTTTTTTTTTCTTGTGACCGATGATTTGCTTTATTTTATGAACAGGGATAAGTTGGGACAAACAGCACTCCACGTGGCGATTCAAGGAGGTCATAGAATGACTAGTGAATTCATCTTGAAAACTGACTCGGAACTAGCAGGAATCAAGGACGACAAAAAAGTAATGATTATTACTATCATCATTATTACTATTATCATAAGTATTGTTAATATTAATACTAGCAGTAGTAGTAGTATCAATATTTTCATGATAAATTACAGAAAGAGAGAAAAATAGGGAAGAAGAATTAGAAAAAGAAGAACAATGAGGAAATTATATATAAAGAGAGACAGACAGGCAGAGAGAGAAATAGATAAAGAAAAACAAATTCTTAACGGAGCTTTGAGATCTTAGCAATTTTTGCCAGCTGAAAAACGCTTTTGCAGGGCATCTGTTCATTTGAAATATTGAAATAATATCCGAAAATGATTATAATAATAATAATAATAATAATAATAATAATAATGACAGTGGGTTCTTGTATAGTGCTCATGTTTGTCAAAGTTGACACTCCTGGTGCTCCACAATGATTACTCCGGCCTTAGCATGGCTGCCATCATGGCGCTCTACCCATTTACCACATCCCGGTGGAGTGTGGGAAATTAGTACCATGTGCCATGGCGGGACGCGAACCGCAAAACGTGTGAACCACACACGGTCCGGTAACATATCCAATTGACCACGTTTCCTTTTATTGTCTTCTTAATATTAGATGACACCGCTCATGTATGCCTGCAAAACAGGGAATATCTACATCGTTAAAAAGCTCTTGGAGATGCTAAAAGAGGATGAAGTGGAGATAGGATTTCTTCATTGTGACGAGAATGGTCTGAATTGCTTAGACCATGCCATTGACAATGGGCACGAGTAAGTCAATACAGATTTGATTTGATTAAGTTTTTCCTCTTGCAATAGACCAGGGCATTGTTTTACACATGACCCAAATATCTGCTAAGGATAGAGAAGACCATTTTGTGCATTGAGATCGCGCTGTGGAGTAAACAGAACGCTAGTTCATCAGTTCGGTATCCTTTTAAGATCGTGCTTTTAAAGGCAACATGTTAGCTGCAAAGTGCTCCTTCATTCATGACTAACTTGTTTGTTTAAAAGTTATTAAAATATTAGTATTGCGATAATGCCCTTTGCACACGAAGCGTTATGTCATCCCCGCTATTACCTGCGCCAATGGAAACCACAATCCAGCAACGTTTGCATTGTTCACTTAAATTACACCTTTTGTACGATGTCACTTTGACACCAAGCGTCAAAGGTCACGTTATTCGCTGACGTAGTCCAAGTAGAGTCAGCCAATTAACGGCTTGTGTTCAAAAGGAATGATATTCGTTTTATTTGTGTCATTTTGAATTTTTGGTGATTCAGAAGTGTATACATTTTTATTTTATAATAAATTCATGTATAATTTTTGTAATGGCAACATATTGTTGAATATAACTGGATATAAATTTTTATTTTTAATTGATGGTATTACCAGGGAATTAACTCATATTTTGTTAAAGGTAAAGACCAGTATTAGAAACGCCCCAATTTCAAAAAATGAAGTGGAAGCTCTCATTACCAATCATGTGAAAGAATATGTTTTGACTAATACATGATGATAAAAAATTTGCCGGGAAGCCGCCTACTAATTCATATATTTGGTAAATTTGTTTCTCTCATGGTCGTGTGAGAGATATAGGGTAGTCCCATATACATCTTTCTGTGTATAGTGCTTGTAATTTACGAAGAATGGGCCAAATTTCTTATCATTTTGATGATTCCAGAACCTTGCAGATGCTAGATGCTAGATGATCAACCTTCTCTGATCGATTCCACAACGTTTCTTTCACAATGCAATCGCATGACCATTACTGGTCTTTACCTTTAACATGAATACATTTTTGTTTTAGGATGATTGCCGTAGCATTGCTCGATCAAGATAATTGGCGGAGGCTTATGACGCATGCGACAAGTAGTGAGGGAACCAAGACGACACCTATGAGGAAACTCATCAGCTCTATGCCAGGTAGTGATTTAACCCTTTTATTTGGACGTAATCGTTCTAAAATCTTGATAGCATCTTAAGAACTTTGTTTCTTTACTTTACGGACTGATCCAGCCTATTCTAAAGAAAATGAAGGGCACAGTACCGTAAGGAAAATAAATATAGGGATATGTGTTATTGTTCTTAATGTCTGTAGACTACATCAGCAACTTGCATATCATTAAGCTCAAAACCGCGTTTATTCGCTCACGCCCTTTGGTAATGCATTACTCTTCATTACCGACTCCCCTCGGAGAGAACTTAAAACATTCGGTTCCCTGGTTGCTTACTTAATACATGTAATCATTATGCACTGTAAAAACAATCATTAAACTAACATCATTGTTGTGATTTGTACAGGTGTCGGCAAGTTTGTGCTGGATAAGTGTATCAAACCTGAGCCTGAGCTAAGCGTTCAACCTAGCGATGATGAAGATGAGGGACAACGACCAGACAGCGATGTCGAGATCGAGGTGGACTTCGAATTACTAGAGGACAGTTACTCAGAGTGGATGAGGGAGGGTAACTATTACACAATTATTGAATCTCTATAGCTAAAGAATTTCGAGAAATAAAAGTCATCCCAGAAAAATAATATTTGGAGTACGTCTAGGTCCGTGTAATTCCTCATTGTCCAGTTCGTATATTTCAATAGCTGGTGCAAATAATTATTAGAAATCTCCCCTAAGCTGATTTTTAGAAAGACTTTGCGATCGTGTTTATCTTGGCTTACTTGGAATCATCGGGTCATCGCGTCGGGCCGGGTATCTACAAAATGTGTGGGATAAAGTGTGTGAAATAAATCCCTCCCATCTGCAAATGGTCTGCTCCAAATTACCCAACATTTTGTGATCTTCAAATTTCGTTTCACCGACCCGACCGACGCGATGACCCGATGATTCGAAGTAAATCTTTATCTTGATACTACTGAGTGGGAGGGGGGGGGGGGGGGGGGGAGACCGGGGTGGGGGGAGGGGAATAAAAGACGTCCCCGAGATGTCCTCTTAACATTCAATTGTATTGATTGGATGAGAGGATATCAAGGCAAAGATCAACATAAGAGTTGTGAAAGAATAGGCAAGTGATGTATATTAATAACGATCTTTTTGTTTTTAAATATTATCATTCATATTTATATATTGTATCTATTCATACTTTGTACACATTATCATTTCACTGCCTATTTGTACGTATAGACTATCTCTACATTTCCCTTTTTCTTGTGTATACCTTTATTTTCCTCGGGACCATACTGCTATCCCTGACCTGAGATGGCGCAAAACCGGGATTGTGCGGTATAGTGCTTCTACTACAGCATTTGACGGTTCTCTCTTTTCTTTCATCATTTACAAAACAAAACAAAATTTAATCTACCGTCAAATAGACTCTTCGTCAAAAATGCATATAACAAATTAAACACTTTTTAAAAGCTTTCCTCGCTCCTGCGCGGTCTCTCGTTTGCCACAATTGCAATTTTCCACAAAAAAGTAGTCGCCAATCGAAGGAAGGATTACTATGTAAAACAAATGTTAGTACTTATGTATATTTTTCTTGCGCTGGGAATAATAAACTATCTTGAAGCCTTCAAATGGTCGCTCTAGACTGTTCCATGATAAACACAATGTGGCACATGGAGACTATTTGTACGGTACATAAAAAGTTAAACAATTGTGGACTATCTTTTCGAATTCTAACACAGGAGACGATCAGCCGAGTAAGCAGAAAAACGGCGATTACATGGCAATGACTGAACTCGGCCGAGGATCAGGTGATAAAGACGAAAACAAAGATGGACAGGTAATAATTACAAAATAATATTCTCTAGAATCTTTAATTTCGTAAGATAACTTTATTCGAATTTGGAGATTTCTTTACGATTGAGGTTCTTTTTTTTGTTTTCCCCTCATTTTCAGAGAGTTTGACACGAGACTTATTATGATAGGTATATTATTGGAATGGTTCTAAAATTATGCCCACAAAGTTCTGCTTAAACATAGAATTTAAAGAAGTATTGTTAAGTTTAGGCGAGTAAAATTTTAATTTAATACTTCTGTTGCTTTCTTCGCATATACACGGTCGTTTGTTTGCCCCACGTAAAATTTTGCATAAATCAATACTAACCAATATTGACGAAGAGATTGCTTTCTGCGAAACGATGGATTTTGATAATTACCTGTCTTCTCCTGCACATTTACCTTGTTGATACCGGTATAGATTAATCTTCTACTGGAATCGTAAAATAATCTTGAAGCCTTTGGTACAGGCTTATTTATCCCATGATCAATATTATAATGTAGCCCAGGGAGATTTTTTTATGGCATATAATTATGAAGAGTAAAAACATCCATACTCTCACCTAACATCAAATCATGAACGAAATGATTCAATACAAGGTGATTATTTACCTCAAACTCGTCGTACATAATTGTCTCTCCAACGAATCTCCAAAGAACGCTAAAACATTAATAATTGCATATTAAAAATAATTATGTGCATCTTCTTGTTATTTTAGGCTTCTGCAATACCAATAGTGGAGGACTCGAACGTAACGTCCAACTTCGATGGCGATGGGAAATTGAAACGTAATGCCAGGATCTATGTCAGAGATCCCCTTTCCCGCTTCGAAAATCATCCTGTGCACTACATGGTATAATGATTTGCCACTCTTCAAATGGGTTCCTGTCAGATATGTATTGCTTGAATGTTTTGAGTGCCCTAAGGCAGCTGGAAGATCATTTCTAAATGTTAAATATATGTGAAATACGAAACAATAAAATGAAACATAAACTGAAATGAACACTAAACACGCTAGATCACAATTCTTTTCTGAGACAGATTAACTGCATTCTACCTAGATTAAATCTGACGCTGGTTCTAGGCTTTTGTCCTTTAATATCGGGGTTTATGAACGAAAGTCGATCGCAACGACTTTCGAAAGAGTTTGAGGTC
>JAVYIG010018757.1:0-16144 GCA_035222895.1 Strongylocentrotus droebachiensis | reverse complement strand
CATTATACAGGTTGAGCAAAGAGAAGGATTCAGGCAAACGAAACAAGTGCAGTTTTCATTGACTTATGCCAATGTTATAATGATTGCGAATAACAAGTATCACACTGCAGGTAATAACAATGGCGAGTACAACATTTGTAAAACTCTTTATATGCGACACACATAATCTCCTGTGCCTCATTACTCTACATGTATAACTGTGTTAGAGGGTTTGGCATGGATTTAATCAAGACCAGAAATGTTTAAATTCTGCAAAGCCATTGTGATGCACAAAGCAATCCTTCTGTCAATTGGTGCCGGCTACTATTTTGTGCAAAATTGCACGTGTGGCAAATCAGAAAGCAATCAAAGGGATAACCTGGTTCGAATGGCATGTGAATCTAAATGAATGAAGGCAAGATTTTATATTTCATGTATTCAATTATCCATAATCCATGTTGCCTTGAAGCTTATCAAATACTACAAGTACAGTAAGAAATGTCTTAGCGGCTCCTCCCTGTAAAGGCCACCTGTCTATACTGGCCATCTATATAACCTCCCTCTAGGAGGAAACATAAGCTGAAGAACCTGTCTAGAAAGGCCACCTGAATACAGTGGCCCTTCTTGTGTTTCCCTTGGGTAGCATTACTGGACAAGTTTGATTGTACATGATTCAAATGGAAAGTTCTTTCACATTATAAAGCCTGTCTGTACTAGTTTGGCCAGGGGGATTAGACCTCCCTGCAAGGACACTGACAGGTGGTTATCTCATCAAATCAGCTCTCAATTAACATAAGAAAAAGAGGATAATGGGGGACCAACAGGCACCGCTTTATAGGCGTTGTTTATATAGAGGGAGCAAGTAGCTATAAGTAGTGCAGTGGGGCTTTAAAACCTCTGAAAGAAATTTTGGTGCTTATTTTGCCCTGCTACCAGAGCACAATCTCATCTTTAAGAGTATATCAAGGGTCTTTACGCATTCCTTCCGGCTCCTCCTCCTCCTCCTGTTAAACGTAAAGACAACATTCACTTGGCTACTCTCCAACAGTCAGCTAGTCAGCACTTCCTAGACTCTTCGCTACCTTAAACTGATGTCAGCATTTATCATGAGGGGAGAACTTTTTTTTTGTAATGAAGCCGATATATCAACTTAGTGACTGTCCAATAATAAAAATGGTGTTGACAAGGATATGTGGTCTTACAAAATATCTCCATAAAATCAGTGTTTTTTATATTTATATGTACCAGAATATCTCTTTACTTACAGTATGTCTAGGAAAATATTGGCTACTACCTACTATCTCAGTTTAAGAAAGTAATTTGATGCAAGTTAATTTTTGTAATGCCTTGGATTTAGCAATACTCCCTTCCCAAATAAAATAAATATTAATAATTTGATTTTTATCTTTTTTCTTTCTTTTTTAAGTCTACAGTACTATGTGTTACAATATCTAATAATGGATCAGAAGTGAGGGGTTTTTTATAGTGAAAAAGAGTTGTTTCTCAGAGTTGCTATTAATGTAGTTGTGAAAGTTTGGCTAGATATATCCAACCATGAATGTTATCATTTAAAAAAAAATGTCTAAAAAGCAGACTAGCTACCCCTCCCTAGTGCCTCTCTGCTTAAAGAATCGGCCAACCTTCAAACTTCCTTTCACTAAGTAAATCAGGTTTTGGCAGAGAGCCCACAACATACAGCCTTCCTGTTCAACAAGGCAGAAGAAATATCATTCTCCCTTGAATCCGCTGCCTGCCTCAAACAGATGCACGAGATAACGATTGTATACAAGAGAAGAAATATCAACAAGTGTGAAATACATGAACGTTTCCTAAGCCAAAATCAACAGTAATACACAAATGGACATGTATGCCAGCTCTGAAATGGTGAATAAAACCTCACAAAGCCATCAGTAAATGAGTAACTTACAAAGGAGCTTAATGTTATCTCCTTGAAAACTGTTTCTGGCTCGGCCATTTTTCCTGTTTGGATATTGGACCCCTAATTTCTGCTCAAACTTGTCTTCAAATGTAATTGGCACGAATCGTACTCCCGTCCCCTCCCCCTAATTTCCTGTTATTAAGGTTGTATCCTTTCCATTTTGACAATCAAACCATGATTCTTCTTCCCAAAAAGAGAGAAAAACAACTAAATTATTCTTCCCTACCACCTGGAAATGGGCAATCTAGCTGTTGTTTTCAAACTCGTATATTCTGAGGTGATATTCGAGAGGTGACTTTTAATACACTTGGAAGAAAGTTTATTTAATTTTCATGGACTTTTTGCTGAAGGTTTTTGTTTTAATTTGTTTTTGGAAGAAAGGATGTGTTTTGTATGTAGATTTGTGGTTTTCATTGGGAATTTGAAATGAATACATATTTGTCATTGGTTGTATTTTGAAATACTCTATTGAAGGCATGTATTTGGCTTTTGAGCTGCAATGTTTTTTCTTCATTAAATACCTTTTCAATTAATAATTTTTTAATGCGAGGTTTATATATGCACAACATTATGTTTGCAAAATATAACAACGAGGCTTTGTTTGACACTTTCGTTTTTCAGTATTGATATTCTTTCAATAGAATCATCTGTCTATAAACATCAGAATAAAATTTTGTGATTAAATAACCGTGGTACTTCACTTTACTGTGTGACTCAGACAAAAACAGGAATATGTGTATACAGTATACTTAAATAAGGATACCAGCAATAAACTGCCATTTTTACTACCTATTTGTAAAACATTGAGTCACGCCTACGTGATTCTGTATTTTAACGTACTTCAAATCACTGGATGGAAACAAAAAAGGCATTATTGTTTATACTTCAACTATGCATGATTGATAATACATGTAAAAAGTGAACACATTAAATACATGTAGCATTTCTGAACAGTCCATATTGGCAAATCAAACATAGTTAAAGTGCATGATCAGTGACACCATCGCAATTCAACAAAATATGGAAACACATCTTACCAAACCCTCTCGTTGTAACCGCAAGCCAAAAGTTTCGCTGAATCCATACATGGCATGGCGGCCACAGGGTCAAAACAATCCGCAGCCAGATAAATCCACTGTTCTCTCATATGGGAGTGTTCAAACAAACCCAAATTCCGTGTTCACCGCGCCGCAAAGATGAAGTCATCTATTGATAACAATCATCACAGTCATATTAGTCTCTTTCTTCCCAAATTCAATCATCGAAGAATTGATGATCGAGGAGCGGGAAAAGATGGTATTTCATATTATAAGACCTTGACATACGGAGCTGGGAGCATGCCTGTGCGTCCGTCCACCGTGCCGCGCCACCAGTCTTTGGTCGGCTTGTCGATGAGGGTGATGATGTCCCCTTTGCGAAAACAGAGTTCGCCCTCCTCCTCGGGGTCGAAGTCGTAAAGAGCTTGTAGTCTCTGCTGCCTATGATCCTGTCAAGATGAATAAAAAGAGAAAAACTTTCAGTTTGGCGTAGAATTTTCAGAAAGGATCAATGGTAGAACAAGATGAAAAGAAATCTCTGGGGTGATTGTACAGTCAAACCTGCTTTAGTGACCACCTGTCTACAAAGGCCACATATGTTGTTTCCCTTGAAAATGGTTTCTCATTGAATCATGTACTAAAGGAACCTGTCTACAAAGGCCACTTTTTGTGATTCCCTTGGGCGGTCGCTACAGACAGGTTTGACTTTATTTCTATATAGTTTAATCACTCTTCTATGCCATATACATCTATGCGAATAATTAGGAGGAACAGTCACATGTCCTTACTGTTCTATTCAGCATTGAGACAAAAATCACTTTCTTTGGTATCAACATTCATAATGCCACACAGAGAGTAGACAAAGGAAGTAACTAACAAAAAAAGGGAGTACCGGTATGAGAAGAAGATTGAATATCAAGAGAAAGATATAACAAAGGGCAGCGGAGGGAAAGTGAAGATTATAGAATCAGAATTACAAAAATAGAGAGATACAGTGTATGAAAATAATTACATGTTAAGATGACAAAAAGGGAAGAGAAAGTGAGGTATGAAAGTGAGAGGAATGTGAGAAGGAGGGAAAGTGAAGATTATAGAATGAATTACAAAAATAGAGAGATACAGTGTATAAAAATAATTACATCTTAAGATGACAAAAAGGAAAGAGAAAGTGAGGTATGAAAGTGAGATGAATGTGAGAAAGAGAAAAGACATCAAAGAGAAAGAGATAGGAATAGAGAAAAGATGACAGAGACGGATAAATAAAGGAGGTACAAGATAGAGTACGTTAGAAAGTAATAGTGCAAGAGAGGGACAGGAAGGGGACAAAGTGAGAGGGAGGGGGAGATGATTTTCTCACCGTTCCACATCCTGCAGGTTGTTTTCTTCTGGAATCCCAACCATTTGGTGAAGATTGCTGAGGAGACAAGAAGTAACAATCACAACTTATTCAACTGCTTTTATCATCTGGTCATCCATACATTGCTTTATACTGCCCTGAACAAATTTGGCAGGAAATGCGCTGACATTTACAGGAATTCCTAATAAAAAGAATCCTATGTTTAAATATGTCATGACATGGTGATAATGATTTCTTGACAGTTTCTGAACAAATTTGGCAGGAAATGTGCTGACATTTACAGGAATTCCTAATAAAAAGAATCCTATATTTAAATATGTCATGACATGGTGATAATGATTTCTTGACAGTTTCTGAGTCAGTATTTGATTTGACATGTAGTACTAAAATTTCAGTTTTGAAGCTAGAACTGATGGCCAAGTCTGGACTACCTCTGGACCAAGTAAGAACCTAGATGCACATGTATGTAGCTCATTACTAGACCAGGGGGTGTTTCACAAATATCCTTAGTTGAACTTATCTCTAAGTTGGACTTAAGAGTTATGGAAAGCCATTAGCATCCTTGAAAACATTTTGTAAAAGTTATTTATAGAGGCATAAAATGTTGATCAAATCATTCATATGTTCTATTATCATGGAAGATTTCATGTTCTTGATGTGGAATTAATGAAAAATCTAAAATACTTAAATTTTTTATTTTGAATATATTTTATTCTAAGGAAACAAATGGCTCTCCATAATGTTTAAGTCCAACTTAGAGTTAAGTTCGACTTAGGATCTTTGTGAAACACCCCCCAGGCTTTTGCCTGAAACATCCGTCATATTTTCCATGGCTGGAAAATGGAGCTAGATGAAATATATGACATGGTTAGACAATTTTCTACATATGCTACAATGTACACCCAGGTGTTACAAACTAGTTAACGTCTGTACACTTTTTTTTATCTTGGGTAACAGAGTCTATGTCTATGACACATTACATTTGCTAAAACACTAATACACTGAAAATATCTGACGTTTAACAAAATTTATGTATGCACAGAGTATACTCTACTTCAGTCATCACCTGAGGAAATTCCATTTCTATTAGCATGTCCAAAAGAATATTTGGTTGCCTCAGTGTGTCTTAATACAGTCAAACCTGTCTATAGCGACCGTCACCGCCCAAGGGAAACACATAAAGTGGCCTTTGTAGACAAGTGGTCTCTGTAGACAGGTTCCTTTAGTACATGATTGAATGAGAAACCATTCTCAAGGGAAATTACAAATGTGGTCTTTTAGATAGGTGGTCACTAAAGCAGGTTTATGGTGTCAAGTATTTATACAGGTTTGCATATATGTCCCATCTTACCATCATGTTGTTTTGGGAATGCCTCGAGTTGACATCCCAGCTGTTGCTGTGTACAGGCTGCGGAGGAGGGTTCATGCCTCCATTGTTGAAGTGCCTCCCGCTCTGTCCGTTGCTGCTACCGTTGCTACCGATGTAGCTGGGAGCTTTCTGGGCGTAGCCATTGTCCATGGGTAATTCTCCACCTGCGTCCGATTTGAGCATCTTAAGGTGGGGGAACGTCTGCATGGTCTGTTCCATACGCTGCATGTCTACCAGGGTGATCACGTTCCCTGCCTTCACCCCAGGAGTCTAATAGGAATAATAATAATAATAATAGGCATTTCTCTAGCGCCGTCTATCTAGAAATTCTATTCCGAGGCGCGTTTATTATTACCCCGGCTTTAGCTTAGCTGCCATTACAGCGCTCCAGCATTCCTGCCAGGTACCCATTTACCTCACCTGGGCCGATGGTGGCAAATGAAGATTAATGCCTTGCCAAAGGACATTAGTGCTGTATCGGGGATCAAGCCACGACCTTTGAATTCAAGTCAAGTGCTTTAAACCACTTGACTATAGTCTGTATGAAAGGAAGCATACCAGTAATCTTTTGAAGGCCCACCCACTGATTTTGTTAGAGAGTAAGTTTTTAATCAATGGCATTCGTTGCGAGGACAATACTCTTAACCAAGAATAATAACAATATTAAAAAAGCATCAATGACGACATATTGCAGGAGTAAATTTTGAAATTTTTAAAGATTTATCAATGTCCACGTGGTCTAAATGCAAAATACAGCTCTACAAAGAAAGAATTCATCCTATAAAGCAAAGAGGGGTTAAGCTGAGTCATAAAGAAACTATTACACAGCGAACAGCCTAGCAAAGAGTCATTGATCTGGATTTGAACTGAAACATGCATGTAAGAGCTTCCTTGTTGATTCCAGGAAACGATACAATCGAATAACTTAAATTGTCTTCCGTATCAAAACAAGAACCTACATGTAGCTGACATAACCAAAATGCGTGAACATTGACCTTTGAATCATACGTCAACTCTTGTTATAACTTTGTTAATAGCATTTGGCACAAATCGATACTGTATACATTTTGTGTTATAAGAGTCTCACATGACAAAGAGAACAATATTGTAAGATTAACAGAATTTCAGAATTCACGGATTTTCATGAAACTTTTATAGACCTTTATAAAATTGCAGATTGTTCTTTTCTAAAACAAGAGGATGAAAAAACTCAAAAAGCTCTGTTTTAAAATGTGATATATAATTTTGCTATAAAAGTCATGGAAAGAATGTTCCAAAGTCTCAAAATTATGGTCTTTTATTCGTTGTTTGACAAGTATTTGTATATGTAGAGCTCTAAAATTTATTTCTTTACTGCACACTGCCAATTTGTACAACCATCTAAAACAATAGGATGAAAAAGTTCCAAAAGGTCTATTTTAAAATGTGATACATGTATATAATTTTGATATAAAAGTCATGGAAAGAGTCTTCAAAGTCTCAAAATTATGCACAAAAGTGGGGGTAAATTGGTACAATGTGCATCGGTGTAGGTGCTTGATTTTCATGCAAGGAGTCCTTTGTTTGATCCTTGCATGGCGCTTTAACAACTCTAGATGATGCGTTTTACCCACATTTATCACTGACCCGAGATGTATCGAATGAGTGTCTGGCATTACTAGGGTTAAGACAATGACAGGGCCCTTGGGAAAAGCAGTATTAAAGCCCCACTGCACTACTTATAGCTACTTGCGCCCTCTATATAGCAAACAACGCTTTATCGGTGCCTGTTGGTCCCCCATGATCCCCTTTTTCTTATGTTTATTGAGGGCTGATTTGATGAGATAACCACCTGTCAGTGACCTTGCAGGGAGGTCTAATCCCCCTTGGCCGAACTAGTGCAGACAGGCTTTAATACATGGCTATACCTTGACTTTTAAGACTACAGTATTCCAACTTCTTACCTGGTTTTCTCTTGTGACGGACGTTGTTCTGTAGTAATCTACTAAGGCATCGAGAGAAGGAAACTTGACTATCCACAGATGGAATTTACCGGCCGTGTCCTGCAGGATTCTGAAGTGCTGCACACTCTCATTGTACCTGCCAAGTGATTGAATAACAAATCACAATCAATCAAAGTACAGTGAAACCTGTCTATAAAGACCACCCAATAGAGACAAGAAAAATGGTCTTTATAGGCAGGTGGTCTTTATGTAAAGGTTCCTTTAGTACGTGTTTCAATGAGAAACCATTTTCAAGGGAAACTAAAAATGTGGTCTTTGTAGACAGGTGGTCTTTCTATACAGGTGGTCACTAAAGCATGTTTGACTGTATCTAAAGGACATCCCAGCAGGAGGACAGCCCTCCAGACCGACAGGCTACTAGACCGGCAGACGGCAGTCCATCGGTCTCGTGGATCTGTCGGTCATATTTCCCATTGTTCTGTTGGACTGCAAAATTGATCTGCCTGAAATGTTATTTTATCTTTAATTGATTTAAACATATTAAGGTAAAGAAGAAAGAGAGAGAGAGAGAAAGACAGAAGAGAGAAAGAGAGAAAGAAAAAAAGGAGAGAAAAAGAAGAAAGGTCAACAACTTTCACTTCAGACAACCAGTAATAATACTAAGTTCTTAATGCCATCTGCAAATCAAATTGTGATAATATATGCAGGGTTATGGGTGGTCTACACTCTCAGCTCAATGATACAAATTGAAAATTTTGATCTCAAAGAATAATTGTGAATTTCAATGGCCATATTGGAGAATATCACAATGATTGTTGATGTTTCAATTAATTTACAAGTACTAGGAGATGAAATGAAACAAAATATCTACTTGTTTTATTCCTATTTGTAATTGTATACTACATTAGTACGAACAAATTACAAAGACTTAAAGGGAGTGTGTAGTCAGTTTCCATGTGCAGAAGGCCATAATTCGCTGACACCAGACTTGGTGGAAATACCATTAATGGGAGTACAAATCTGCACACAGCAAACCCGTTGGCCCGTCAAGAATTACCCCCTAGTCTCTCGGAGCATGCTCGAAGATTCTTCGGGCGAAGGAAAAGCAAAGCATTACATAAGGTCCAATGGTCATAAAACTCAAGGCTAATCCTGGTGATTGACAACACCTGTTATTGGGTAAACACCCGAACGGTGTCGAATTCCCCATGAGAGCTGACTACTCTGTGACTGTAATCGCTCTAGTACATCACATCATATACATGTACACATTTTATAACAGGGGGGGGGGGGGTTGTCGTGATTGAGCACTAATGATTGGCCAGCTGTCTTGTCGACTGACCTCTACAAATTTAGTTTCTTTATACCATGTTGCTTTCTAATCTGTACGCTCCTTATGACGATTCTTTAGGCAACGCTTTACGGTATACAAGTTTTGTATCAGTTTCCATTGGTTTGAGCAGACGATTAGCCAATCGAAAGATAAAGCCCCTTGTATATTTGAAAGCAGAGAGAAGGAAGACTCAATAGGCCTGTCCTCATCAGCTTGCGATTGCCAAATATCTCGCTATTTGAACTACAAGTATCCTGATCGCAAATTATCCAGTTAATTTGTGTCTTCACCAGCCCAAAGTTGCAATTAGCGGGATTTGGTCGAGATAATCATCCCAAGATATCTTGGGCGAGTTTGCAAAATATCCAGCTATTTGTCGGGTGCGTCTTAACCAGCCCAAAGACTTGCACTATGCGCGAACGCTGAGCAAAATATCTCAAGCTAATTTCTCGAGCTCGAGTTTCAATTTACGAGGTCAAGTCTCGAGCTGATGATGACGCGATTTGAAACTTCGTGATTATTTCCCAAATCAGAAATAGCGGGCTATTTGGCAATTTCGAGCTGATGAAAACGGGCCTAATCATTTCTGTAATAAATATCATCAGGGACCAGAAACAACAATCTGTTATCATCAAGGCTATCATCATAACATTTGTGGGGGTAGCAGCATCCATAAATCAGGCACTCAAGGACTAAGAGAAGAGTTGGATTTAATTTCGATGTCAGAACAGATTTATGATAACTCTAGATTTGATTTTGAAATAAACATTTGTTGTTGTTGAAAGAAAATGAATACTGTACATGATCATAGAGTAGAAGCATTATTTCAAGCATTTCTCAGATGAGGAAATATATCGTTCTATTTCCCTGTTGACAAAATGCAGAGTATTTTTTTAAGTTTCTGTTTTTAGACCAGGCTATCGATAGATTTAAGATCTTCATATAGTATATATGAATTGAAAGAAAACAAGGAAATATTTCATATTTTCATTCTATCTAACCAAAAATATTATAAGATTGGTTTCTTGCAAGTATCCTGCAATGAAAACTTATCTCTTTTTGTAAGTTGTGGGAATCCAAATTTCAAGGTATAAATCAAATGAAAATTATTCATTACATACAGAAACATATGCTATGATTTGAAGGAAAGTATGTCTCATAACATTCAGTATCAAAGGGTTTATTCTATTTACATGTAGTGGATCGTTTAAAAAAACTCATGATGGGGGTAAAAATATTTTTGTGACTTATGTTGTTGTTGCTTTTTACAGAAAGGAGAAGTTTCAAACACCTTTGACCTCTTGCTTTAAGAAATTTGTATTCAAACGCAACTAAAAAAATTAAAACGCAAATTGATTTTCAACCAATCAGGATCGTGTACTAGGAAGATGAGTTTAACTTATTCAAGTAACTCTCTATGCAAGAGGGCACTTACATGTATATATTTATCTTTCAACTTTTCAACAATTCCCCACCATTTAGAATTTATAACTGAGATGGGTTTGGGTACTTACTTAACTGATAATGAATAGAGGCCTTCTGAAGATTCACTTCTTCGTACAAGGAATGCCCCATTCCTTTCCTGCATCAGGAGCAGTTCTGCATTTTTTCTTGTGATCGTTGGAAAGAACCATGCCCTGTGTGAGAGAGACAGAGAGAGAGAGGGGAAACACAAAGAAAATAAATGAGTAACATATAAATGTGTTTTTGGTAAAGATGTTCACATTGCAATTTTAGTGTCTGTATGTTAGGGCCCATTTAAATTCATATTTCTTGAGGTCCCGAGTTAAAATTAATGTTAATTTTTAAAGTTAACTTAATACCGGTATGTCAAATATGTAGGCTACATGTACATAATTATAGTAAGTATTGAAAATGTGTCATTGCCATTTGCTACAATTTCATATACATTAACTGGTAATTTGACCCCAAATTATCAACAACCAAAAAGGCTTATGGCATAGAGTTCATGAAAATTGGAAGAAAAAGAAAATCCTGAAAGTTTGGACAAAAACTCCCAAGGGCTTTATCATCACTTTGGCCCAAATTAAAAATTATTAAAAAAAAAAAAATTTGGACAAAAAAGGCGAGCAGGTTGGTTCGTCGATTTGGACCCAATTTTTGTTTGTCAGTTGATCTGGCCTATTTGAATGTTTTTGGGGTTTCTTTTCATCCATCCAGAAGTTCAAGGAAGGAGCAGGTAGCCTGCAGGGCTTATACGACACCCCCCCCCCCCCCCTCCATTCCATTCCATCATGCATGAAGCATACAGCATTGCACGTACTACATCACGGAATGTACATGTACATGTGTACATGTATGTATGTACTCTCACTTTGGCATCATAAGGATGTACCGGTAAGTGACAAATTGCAAGAAGTTTATAATCTTTAACAAAAGACACAAAATTCATCCAAGATAAACTGCACATCCTCCTCCCCCCCCCCCCTCTCTCTATCCATCTCTTTCTTTCTATCCATCTCTCTCTCTCTCTCTCTTTGGTGACCATAATGTTCCACAAGTCTCTTTTTCTTTCTAGCTTTCTTGATTGGCATATCACTCCCTGGTCTAATACCGGTATCACTCCTCTAGACTCCTCTAAACATAATTCATCTGCAGACTATACAGCAACAGTATTTTTTTTTATATGGAGTTTCATCATTATAAATCTCTATTCTTACATTCCATAGCTTTTCTTTTTACAAGCATTTTTCACACCTTTTCTAGTTTCTACGAAATTCATGACGTCACTTGCTTCCTTTTGCCTCTGCATAATGACATTACGCAGTGTACCTCAGTTGCTTTCAAATCGATAAAGGCCGCATTCAATCACTCAATGAGATAATCAAATTGTAATGAAGATGTGGGGGCCCTTCTTAAGGACTTTCGATGAAAGGAGTTTAATTACTCACGACATGTAGCTTAGTGTTATATGGAAGGGGCGTTCTGCAGGTAAATTATTCATTCCCAAATTGCTCGTGACCTTCCTAAATGTGCTTGTACATGTACACTCCTGCTCTGTAATGTACAGTACATGTGTACATTGTGTCGGCCAGGCGGGCCAGCATACATTTACCAGCGCAAGCTCCTTTAAGGATCTTTTTCATGATGTATTTCAGTAACATGCTTTTGAATTATTAATTATTTTTGTATACTCTTTTCTTTGTTGCATTACCACTTATAGATTTGTGAAAGTTTCCTATCACAAAATGTATAATTCAGTAGTGACATTTTGCAATTGGCCATTTGCCTCGATATGATTTATTTAATTCACCTCAGTGATACAAATAATCGTATTTCAATTGTCAGAATGCAAATTGCGTCTACAAGTATACTACGTGTTGCTAAGTAGGGCAAGCACCGTGATTATCCTACCTAACAGCAATAGCCAATTTATGCAATTTGAATTCTGATGATTGAAATACATGTATGTAAAATTATTTGTAACAGCCTAATAGGTGAATGAAATAATTCATATTGACGTGCTTCACAAACTAAAGGCATATACTGTATGCATACATTTGGTGACATTAAGAAAATGGCCAATTTCAATATTGCAAAATGTTTCTGGTTTTGCAATCTTCAGAACACCTTTAAATAGCTCCCATGAATATGAATGTTTTGCTTTGTATTTGAATAAAATTGCTTATTTTTTTTTGTCCTGAAATGTTAACAGGCAGGCAGGTACACACATTTATGAACACAATGTTGGTTGCTCTCAAAGGATATTAAAAAAAGAATCAAACAAAAATTAAGGCCCAATTTTTACTCTTGAAAGTTTGTTTAGAATAATTGTTCACAATCATTGAGGCACTAAGGGGTTAATATCACGTCTGACGTCTGAAAGGTTAAACATATTCATTATGGAATTAAAGATTAAAGATGGTTCCCCGAAAGCTTCTGTTTAGTCGCACAGCCTCAGACACCATCTTCAAGCAAGCAGGTCACGATGGATCAGAGAATGACAAACCCCTACGGGTCTATAACGATGACATTTAAAGTGCAGCGATGATCGAATCACACAAGTGAGAGGATTCCAGACTTGACTGGGGAGATCGAGGTAAAGCATCGAGGTATAGCATCGAGGTATAGCATGGAGGCAGCTAGCACACCATCAAGATGATGGGAAGTATTAGAACACTAATCTAGCTTCTACAAGATGGATTGTTTTCATAGCTGATTATTGCATATACTGTACATGTGCATGAAAAAAGGTTGGATAAAAATGTACTTTAAATTAGTGCAGAGAATGTATACTTTCTTTTGCCAACCTTAATGTGCTACAAAAAAAGGAATATTATCACTACTATGATGTATCATCATTATTATCAAATGAGCATTTTTCTGTTACAATGACAGTGTTGTCGTCATCGTCATCATCATTATCATCATCATCATCAGTGTTGATATCGTTAATCTCATTACCGGTATTTGTCATGATCATCATCACCATTATAAATATTATTACATATATCATGTGACATCCAGGCTACAAAAAAAAAACTATATTTTCATCACTATTATTTTTATTAATTGAGCACCTGTTTTTTAAAGACCACTCTCAAACTGAGACTCGGTTAAATAAATACTAGACCATGTACGCCTATTTAGTTTTGAAGCTTATTACATAGCTAATATGTACATGTATGTACCACCCCTCGTAGATGTGAATGATGGTGTGTGATGAGCTTGTAAGACCAGTACACAGGTTGTAAATAATGAGTCATTGGTAGTGATGGCTATCCTCCTGTCACTTCCTTCATAAAGTCTCAATAGGAAGTACATTAAGCCCTGATACCTTAGTCTTCATGCTCAGAACCTTTGCTAATACTTTCCCTACTCTTTAAAGCCCCACTGTACAACTTGTAGCTACTTGCGCCCTCTATATAGCAAACAATGCCTAATTGGTGACCATTGGTCCCCATGATCCTCTTTTTCTTATGTTAATTGAGAGCTGATTTGATGAGATAGCCACCTGTCAGTGACCTTGCAGGGAGGTCTAACCCCCCTGGCTAAACTAGTGCAGACAGACTTTAAAGGAAAGCTGGAAGAGAACTCCCAACCCCCCCCCCCCCTCTATCCTCTCCCTACAAATATGATTACCACATACAGGAGGAACGAACACCATCTTTACTTGTGAAGATGCAGTAAAAACAAATGGGTCTGTTCCACACAGACTACACCAATCTACATTATGTGACAGACAGGCCGACAGCATCGCACATGTACACATGCAATGCTGCACAAACGCAGCTGCCACTGGCAAATGTCATGGCACAGTGGCGCTCAACTATGGAAAGCCGTTGGAGACTTTATTCACGTGCCCCAGACGTATGGAACGCGGCACACGTCTGCTAAATTGACCAATCACCGCCTGTTATTTAGCAGACGTGTGCAAGGTGCGTTAGCACACGCCTGCTAGCTTATTAGCACACGTGTGCCCTTTTCCAGACGGATGCTGTTTACTGCGCATGCGTCTGGAATTGATCGACCAATCAGATACCTTGTATGTGTGTGTTTGGACAGTAGGTGCATGCAGCGCAGACAAGCAAAAAAAAGTGCCGGGCACGTGGTGATCGACGCACGTGGTACTCTTATTGACTTTGATTTCTATGTCAGAAAAGAAGTATACATTGTAAGAGTATTATTATGTAGTTCTATGTAGTTCCATTGAGGTTTGAATTTTCTGGTGCAAATTATAAACGAAGTACAGAACTGCTATATGAACGTTTATCCTCCATCTATAGTATTGGAGTATGTAAATACAATAAAGCTAGTCTATAGGGTTGATAAAGAAAAGTAAGTCTAATATCATGAATGGTAGTTTCCAGATTTTCAATCTATCATTCAGAACCTACTCTAATTGCAAATTAGGTGATATACTATGCAACAGTGCCATTGTTATAATGTGTATGATCCAGTGTAGATACATAGTGTTGGAACAACAGAGTAGATCTCTCCCCCTCTTCCATCTCTTCCTTATCTCTCTTGGGTCACTCTGTGCAGAGGTCAACCCTTTCCCTCATAGGGCAACACGTACTCTCTCCCTTCCTCTCTCTCTCTCTCTCTCTCTCTCTCTCCCTTCCTTCCCCTGTATTCTCGTTCATGCAGGACAGGGGGATTAATGATAGGAGGCATGTTTGCTTAAGAGCTCAGATTAGAAGTTGGAAACACTGTGGAGACTTTGCATTTGCCTGGCACAAGGAGTTGTCTGCACATTATTATTTGGTAGTTTTCAATCGAATAAACCTGCTCATAATTATCCCATAGGCCTAATTGTATTGAAGGTTGATGTTTGGATGTTGATTGGCTTATAATACAACATGTATTGCTGTATATTGCATAAGTAGAATTTATCAAATTTCTTAGAGACAATCAATATCCTTTAGTCTATATTTCTTGTCTTGTATATAGTTTATGATTATTCCTTTATAGTTCTATGTTATATGTCATATGGGTAGTCGAAGCATAATAATAGTGCAATAATTATAGGTGAATCACATGCAGATTGCAGTATTGATTGATAAACTCGTTTTCCTAAAAAGATATTTACACCCGGCCTGAGATTATGTATGTGTTGTGTGCTGGAGGAATACAACATATTTCTATGTTAGTATTATTATTTCTAAATCTGAGAGGATAATAGATTAGCGCGTTTAGATGAGATTGACTAGGTACAATTAAGGTCTAATTTAGAGTTAGGGTATAATTAATCACCATATTAGGTATGAATATGATGTGTACTTATAAGAACAAAACATTGTAACGTTATCTGTATATAAGTGTTTACCGATTTGATATGAAACTGTTCTTATAATAATGTAGATGTTAGTTAAATAGGAAACTCTGTAGGGCCATGCGCTATGGTTCAAGGCATGCCCACATAGAGGATTTTTGTTATGTTAGCTAGGGTCGGGGGCCAAATGCAATGAATAATTGATTAATTCATTGCATTTTCTTTGTTGTTTTTTATTTCTGGGGGCGGCGACGTACCCTAGCCCCCGCTGTTTACTCGTACGTACCAAGGAATACTGCGGGGAGGGCGGACCCGAATGGGCGCAGCGTGGTCGATCGTACCGATTTTTTTTTTTTTGGTGGCGAGGGGCAGGATGATGGGTCGCGTACATTATTGGGGCACGCCTTTTTTCTTTATTTGTTCAGAAATGTACGTTTTCAATAAATGTTTT
>JAVYIG010018756.1:0-16178 GCA_035222895.1 Strongylocentrotus droebachiensis | reverse complement strand
CGTCAGAGCTTCCGCGCTATGCGCGGAGGAAGGGGGAATTGATTCAAGCAAGGATTAAGAGTTGAGAATGGTACGTCGAATCGTCTTCTGTCTGTAATAATCTAATGAAACGTCAGAGCTTCCGCGCTACGCGCGGAGGAAGGGGAACTTGATTCAAACAAGGATTAAGAGTCGAGAACGGTCCAACGAATCGTCTTCTTTCTCTAATAATTTAGTGAAACGTCAAAGCTTCCGCGCTTCGCGGGGGGGGGGGGACTCCCCCTCCCTGCACGCAACCCCCTAGGGACCGCGCTTCGCGTGCTCACTACCGCCCCCTAAAATGAAATCCTGGCTACGCGCTTGGGAGGGGTGCAACTTGCCACACGCTTCTACCTCTTGATTGCTTTGATCCATTGCCGAAAATATTTTGGCACCTATCATCCCCCCCAACCACGGATACAAATCGACACCCTTGCGCGGAAGCTTAGACGTTTCATTAAATTATTATAGAAAGAAGACGATTTGTTGTATACCGTTCTCTATACTCTTAACCCTAAGTGTCTGAATTCAGTTTCCCCCCTCTCGCGCGAAGCGCGGGAGCTTCGACATTTCATTAAATTATTAGAAAAAGAAGACGATTCATTGTACCGACTCTAAATCATTGTGTGAATTTTCAAAAATGTTTCTTTGTCCGATAAAAAGTCACAGTTCGAAGGGGAAAAAATTGCTGGCCGACCGACATAAAAAAAATCCCACCGGCTTCAACCTTACACCCCCCCCCCCCCTTTTGCGACGCCCCTGAATGTAGGGTGGCCTGAGCGGGTAGGCGTGGTTCTAAACTTACAGAGACACTTCGATAAAGACACCCTTATTTCATGATTGCGTGTGTTGAATTGCCCTGGGATTTACAACTTTAAACCTCCAGGGTTTATTTTGCATAAATAGGTATTTACATGTTCATTTATATAATAAAAGGAAATAATGAATATTCAAATATCATAGGTAGCAAATAAAGGATGACTAACAGAGGAATGACAACAAACAGATAGGAGAGGATGATCAAGCATAATGATGTGCACCATTCTATAAATGTGAATTACTAAGTAGCCTGTTCACACTACAGCTCTACAGTAACAAAGCATTTGTAGCCTTAATTTTAAGCAGTTGAAGAAATTAATAAAAGCAGGCCTACTTGAAGAAATCGTTAAATTGTAAGATATTCAGTTCATTTTTATTAAGTAAGACAAAGTACTAGGTGTTAAAATAACACACATTTAACACCTTTGGAAAAAATAATACCCCAGGAACGTGAAAAACAAAACTTTTATTGTAATGCCTATACACGGACATATTTAAAAACTGAAATGTGGCACCACCCAAAAAATATACTTCTGAGATCCTCCTTTGTCTTTAATTTGCACCTGTAAATAAATTCTTTGTTCCTCGTCTATGTCATCGCGGCGAAAAATTTCAGACTTTTCTTCTTTTGAGGTGCACATGCAGCCTCAGACAAATGTGCCAAAGAAGTTTTGTCTTCTTGTGTTCCTGGAAACAAAGTTTTGGGCAATATTTTTCAAGTCCAGTTTATCTGTACGAGATTTATATATGAGTAATATTAAGCTTTGGTTGAGCTTTCTTTGGGTCATTGTACTTATCAGATAAGTTTTGATCCCTTTCAAGACAGAGAATGTTCTCTCGCAAGTTGCCGTTGTAACCGGGATGGTAAGGTAAATGAGAAGAAGAATGTGTACCTCTGAGAATGATCTCTTATAGATTGGACTGTTGTTGAAAATCTCACAGATTGTTTTAATGTATTTGATACGTTTCCTCTCATCGTTGTTGTTGTTGTTGGTAAATGTTTTGTGGCGTTCATTCATATTGAATATATACGCCATAAATATCTTCAATTTTATAAGAAAATCAGTTATAGTCTTTATTAGAAAAATGAGAATAAAGATTTGTAATGAAATAATTAATTAATAAGTAACGCAATTTATTGGGAGTCTCTGGATGGTTTTCAACTTCGTGTTTCTGCTTTTTTAAAGTTTAATCTGGTCAGCCCGATTTCGGTTGCATGGAACCTAGCTTTGCTCGATTTGAAACAGGCTCTCATCGTCATACACGTCTTGGAGGTTTGTTAGCTGCCGAGTTAATGCTACAAAGTCAATATCTCCGGCATACACTTCCCTCAACTCATCAGCACGAACAAAATATTGGGGAGGGGGGGGAGGGCTCATGATAACCGAGCCCGGCCGAAATATTGGGGGGGGGGGGGGCTCAATGATATCTGAGCCCCCCAATATATATATTTTTTTTTTTTTTTGGGGGGGGGCTGTGCCCCCAAGCACCCCCCGGTTCCTAAGCCTATGTACAGGTCAATGAAGTCTACTTTTTGAAACTTAAAGGGATTGGGTGACTTTGTCTCAGGTTCTGAAACAAAATCCTGGAATGATAGTTAGGGCTAGTTCTGATCGGAAAACGACCCAAATATCGGAGTATGGCTAGCTGCCCCAGGGCCTTGTCCTATATACGGATCAGGGAAAAAATACTTTAAAAATTTCGGGGGCTACTCGTATGACTTTCGGGGGCTCTTTTTGGCATTTCGGGGGCTGATTCACCCCGAGCCCCCGTGTATTTTCCCCTGATACGGATAAGTGAGCGCCTTGATCGGTCCATTTCTAACTCGTGTTTTTAGCCCTTCTTTCTTTTCTTTTTCCTTTCCTTTCTTTTTCTTTCCTTTCCTTTTTTTTTCAAAGAGGGGGGGGGGGCGGGTCCGTCGCCCCCCGTATGTCCGCGCCTGAGTGACACCCACATAAACTAACCTTATTTATTACCGAACAAAAATAAAGAAAGAGCCCCTCGACACCATAGGTCTAAATAATCAGCCAGTTGCTACCCCCCCCCCCCCCCCCACCAAAATAAACTTTAAAAGTGAATTTTTTGTTCTAATTTGATGCCAGTGATTTACAGATGCTGCTGAAACGGTCTAATTTTCCGGGATTTTTCCACACTTTTTAGTAAATTATACTTTTTATGCGTTTGTGGGAGAATGACAAATTTCAAAATTTACAGTCAGGCAAGAAATGTGCTTATTTACTATTTAGAGGCCTACTACGGCGGGCTTGGGGGCTCAAGCCCCCCCCCCCCCCCCCCCCCCCACACACACTTTTGAAAAAGTATATTAAAGAGAATTAAATAAAAAGAAATAGAAAAGAAAGTATGCTCATGTGACCGTAATTAAATGCCCATACCCCTGTGCTTCCGGGGGCTCTGCCCCCTGGACCCCACCTTGGGACCTAAGGCTGGCCCCTGGATGCTAATCTGACCTTAATTTTAGAGCCTAAAACCCCTGCGCTTCCGGGGACTCCGCCCCTTGGACTCACTACTAGTATATACTCGTGATACAGGCCCAGCTCCAATAGTCCGTGGGCCAGAGGGGGCTACCGTGCAACCCCCCTATGATCCTACTTTTTGGGTGTCACTTTGTTCATTGTGATCCATAATATCAGAAAAAAGACGTTCCCAAGAAAAAAAACTCATTTGGACACTGTTTTTTTGCTCCTTATTTGAAGATATGTAAAAATGTCAGTTTTTCGTGTTTTGCACACTTTCTTAGGGTTTGTGAATTATGTGCTATACATTTTACCCTGTTTCTCAGCAGATATAACTCTAATCTCCGCCAAATGTATAAACAATCTTCATAAACTATACAACAATAGGTAGACGAAATTATTTTATTTTATTTTATTGTCTTCGATTATTAATGACGTCATAAATTTGCATATATTTTGATATGCAAATTTCTGTCTCAAAACCTGTCAAAATCACCTGAAAGTTGTATTTTGTCTGCTATTATCATGAAATAAGTTTTCAAACCCCCTAATTTGGTGTAAAATTATTCATTGATATGTTATCTGATGTTTCCTGCAAAAAAACTTAGTCAACTCATGTAGATAAATGTTTTTTCCCCATTATTTTGAATGTCATCATATCAGTTTTCCGTGTATTGTACATTTTCTTAGGGTTTGTGAATTATGTGCTTACACTTTACCCTGTTTCTCAGCAGATATAAGTCTAACATCCATCAAATTAATAAACAATCTTTGTAAATCATACAACAACAGGTAGACAAAATAATTTTAATCTATTTTATTGTCTTCAATTATTAATGACGTCATCAATTTGCATATATTTAATATGCAAATTTCTGTCTCAAAACCTGTCAAAATCACCTAACAATGGTATTTTGTCTGCTTTTATCATGAAATAAGTTTTCTAGCCACCTAATTTGGTGTAATATTATTCATTGATATGTTATCTGATGTTTCCCGCAAAAAAATCAGTATCAGTCAACTCGTATGCGCATCCCCCCCCCCGCTTATTACAACTAGTACATTCTGTATATACAGTGCGTCCCAGAAAAAACGAAACCGAGAAGTAGAGAACAGGGATCAAAGAATTCCCGTAGAACAAGTTGGCTGCCTGAACTGTGTGCCTTTACCATCATCTGGATAGCAATGTTCCCTTGTTGCTTGTACTCTTTTACTTTTCGTTGGGATGTTTTAAGCGTGTATTTCTTTTTTGTTTCTGCCATGGTTTGAGCTTCAGTTTCTTGATGGGGTCAGAGAACGATGTCTTTTTCTCTAATCGCTCTTTGATGAACATCTCTTTCTGGTCTTTCCCTGTGGTAATTGCATGCATGATATCTTTTTCAACCTTAGCTGGAACGCAGGCACCGGAAGAAAAAACATACAATCCATTCTTGTCATCAACATCAACATGATTGAGGAAGCTTTTTACATCATCTATGGCCTTTTTTTTTAATACACATCCCTCACTTTTCCTCATCTGAGTTGGTTGTTGATCTCTGTGTTTATTTCCACGGTGAGCATCAAACGTCATATCTGCATATGTTCGGGCCCACCTCTGATATACACTGTAGTTCTCAACTATGCCAGAGACACCGACACCACTACTACCCCCACCGCTAGATTTGCCATGCTTCAGGATTATCTCCTCAATTTTCTTGTCGACAGCACATCGCACAGTGGGCCAGAATGAGCTCAAAGTGCGCCAAAATTATATTCTATGTTATCTTTCGCAAAAATATAGCAATCTATGGTAATTTTGGGCGTAGAATTCACTGAACACAATTTCAAGCACCTATGACGTCACTGTGATGCCGATTTCTTATTGGTTACCTAAAAATCTATCATTTAATAACGAATTACACAAACATAACAACGTAGGTAGCCTATTAAGGTTGTTAAAGTATTTTTAAAGGTTGAGCTTACTCAATGTTTCTCACAATGCGTAAATGCACTGTCAGTATATAATATATACAGAAGTAGGTGTACCCCCCCCCCCTTCTTAGGAAGAACATGTAGTCTTTCTTAAGGCTTGCTGCAGGATAAAACAAACTCTAGTCATATGTAGTATGTCTTACATGTAACTTTCTTCGAACGTCAACAAAATCAAACAACTTTCTGTGCACTTACCGTGCTACTCAGAGTCACTGTCAGAGCTTTCATTGTCCAGAAAACTACATGATGCTTTCACCATTTCTTGGACCTCACGAGGTAATGATCGGGACTTTGGTGCTCCAATAGACCTACTGCTGACGACAATGTCGCTGGTTACCATAAGTCTATGGAAAACATCGCTCATGTTGTCAATCCGAGATGTTTTCCTTGCATGCCTTCGACGGAATAGCTTGTTGTCTTTATTCCTTGCCTCTTGGGCCTCCTCACTCATCATGCCGATTGGGAGTACTGAACTTGAAAGAATCTTAGCTCCATGGATTAGCAGAACGTGGACACTTACTGGCATCCTGAACCAAGGATAAAGCTGTAAGTGAAGCTTTGCTGTTTCCCGACAAAAAACTCCAAATTTGTCTGGGCTTAGGGGAAGTTTGCATGAAAGGGCCACGAGGATCATATGCAATCTGTGTACGAGGGATTCATCTAGTCCACAAATATCTGCAAACAAACTGTCATGTTCAAATGCTCTTCGTGCAGTGTTACCATCATTTGTGTTGCCAGCACCCTGTTTAGGTTCATCAACCTTCAGCCCTAGTTCCGCTTTAAAGCGATCATGGATTTGTTGCTTCCTTTCAGCAACCAATTCCTTATCCTGGTCTGATGATATGCGCCACTTCTTCACTGGAATTCGATATGCAATGTGAAGCATCATCTCAAAACATCGAATCCACTTGTGGAGTGGAGAGAGGCCATACTTGTAGTATTCTTCATCTGTGCTAGGTAACTCCTCAATGTTGTTGAATTGCTTAGGTGTTGCACCGCAAATGTAGCATCGCATCGACGATTTCGTCTCCGTCAACGCATTTATTACCTTCTGATCAACCATAGTGAGATGTAGGTCGTATGTTACTTGTAGATCGGCCTTTCTGTTGAGGTCTGCTTCAACTTCGTAGCTGATATCCAAAGTAACATCCATCGGTTGTAAACTGTTAATTTCATCACCGATTAACCTGTTCTCCTTTTGAGATAACTCAGTTGTTTCTTTACTGAACTGAAGATGAACGGGGCGGCAAAATCGTGTTGACGATGGAACTGGGTTCTCCCACAACACACGATCACCTGATATCAGCTGCAATGGGACCATAGTCGTGCAAAACAAACTCTCGTCGGATTGATCTGTGGAGCTACATGTAAATCTTTGTTTGTATTCACTCTGACTGGAAGAGCCGTCAAAGCCCCATTTACAAACAAGCTTACATGAGAGCTGTTCATCATCCTCAAGACTCTCGACGACTTCAGTTATTGCCTCCTTCTTTTCCTGGGTGATTCTGAGTGCCGTGTGATCAAGGAGATTTTGGAGAGGGACTTTGGCAGAATCCTCTTTAATTGTTATATTTCCAGGGTAGCATTTCTTTTTCGCTTCTCTTACTTCATTGTAGGAAGGATAGATTTCTACATTCTTATGTTTTGCCATTATTCTTATCGTTTGGTATGACTGCTTTGTCATATCCGTTTCTAGAAGAAGTGACAATGCTTCGTCTGGTGTGTATGCTTCCTGTGTTTTAACTGGATTTGATATGAGTTTTCTTACCTTGGTAGGTCTTGATGGGGAAATCAATGTAAAGTTGAGGACATACTTTAGGTCAGGGTTTTTCTTATAGACTCCCTGCGATGCTGCAAAAACCATTTCTGGTGGCTCTGTTTGACTCAGTAGAACATGTGCCTTCCTTTGCTTGGATCTTTTAGATAGAGATTGCCAATCTTTAGAAGGACGGCCCACAACCATGGCACTGGCAGCGGGTAGTTGAGATGATGTTCCAGGTACGCTCTGCATCAATAACGTGATGTCATTTTCACTAACACACTGCTATCAAGCCAATCACCGTAGTTTTGGAGAAAGTTGTCTAATGTACGATTGGTGCTTTTCCACTTGATCCAGCATTTGGATATGAAAGATTTGATTGATTTAGAAAAGTGGATATGTATTTCTTCCTCGGATATTCCATAATGTTGACTCACAAAATGAATCAGTTTTTCCAGGCACAACTTAGAGTCATTTAGATATCCTCCAGAATGAGCGATTTCAAACAGTTTGCGTCTTGATAAAGGCGTGGAATCCATTCTTACATGACTTGTTCATTCCATGCAGCACTCAGTACGAGCAAATGTCTTTTTCCTGCAGTGAGAAAATAAATTTGTTCTTTACTTTAAACTCTCCAGCGAACTCTCCAGCGAAATTTACATTTTTTCTTACAATATGTGATTTAAAATCAATTTTCCACTATCATTATCATCGGTCTATTAAATTTATATCACAAAATATACCACATAATATGAATAATATGAGCTCTACAACAATCCCGCGTTTTTTAAAATGACGATAATTACAACTGGAACAATATAGGTAGGTAGTAAAATCATTCAGACAAAGATTTTCAAAAGTATAACAGTTATTATGAAAATAATACACTGAATTAACGGGAAAAGATTCTGGAATCCAAATCGTGTGAATTGGCACTTACCATTTTATAGCAGTGACGAGGAGTATGAAACGTGTATCATAAACGACAGTGTAAGATTGTAAATGAAATTTACAATACACTTTCATCTTTGGAAAATGTTTTTCAGCAACTGAAACCAGTCCTATAAAACTTGTTTACATCTTATCAGCGTTTATGGAACCTTGCCGCGTATCAGAACAAGGTCTCCCCCATGCACGCGCCGTAATTTATGACCGCGAATCCTTCAGAAAAAAACATTTTCCGGGGCAATGTGGCAAGGGAAATCGGCTCTAACATAACAACGGGCAAGATCGGGCAGCCAAATTTGGTATCAACTTAAAGCTTAGACATCAGAGAAAATGGTGGTATTAAAATTGAAGCGGTACACTGCGGAGATCTAAACATTTTCTTTGCATTTATAAAAAACATGGATAATTAGTCAATTTTTCAGTGAATTACCCCATAATATATCATGAAGATTGTGTTTCTATTAATTTTAACCCATTCATCCAACGAAATGAACTATCAGGAATATGTGAGAGCAATTTCATATCAATAACTTAAAAACTTCATGTTAAATTGAAAAAATTATAAAATATGTCACTTTTGCACTAAAACTGGGAATATGTAGGATTTTGCTGTTTGAAGGAGTAAATTTATACCCTTATAGTGCTTACCGGAATTAAATATTTTACCGAGGTATTCCTCAATGTAGTACCTTTCAATTGGGCAAGAACAAAATTGGAAAAAAAATATCACCAAAAATTAGTTTTGGCGCACTTTGGTTCCTCCCTGGCCCACTGTGCACCGGTAGGTGGCGCACCACACGACTAGGGCTTTAACGGAACACTCTCAATTACTTTCGTAGTAAAATACCAGGTAATGACCTAAAATGCCCCAGATATGTATGTTGTAGCCAACATTTTGACATTGTATCGCATGGAACGCCTTAGAATGGTTTCAAGAGGGTTAAAACGCTGAAAAACATACGAAACAGTATATATCTGAGCCAAAAAGTGAATTTTATTATTTTATTTAGTAGACCTGTGACGTCACACAGAACGTCATCTTCGGCATCATAGGTCTTGGAAGCAACGTCTTCGGAAGCATTCTGATGCTCGGAAATGTCACCCAAACAAAGTTGAAAGTTCAAGATGATCATGAGGCAAATGGCATCAATGATGGGTAAGTGAAAATGTGATTTTTTTTCTTCAAATTGATACAAAATTTGAGCGATTTTGAGCGAGTAACTTTTTAACTGTTTAGATTTTACACTACTCGAATCATTATTCGCTACGCAAAAGTGTAAATGTAGAAATCGCGTGAACTTGACCAGATTATTTAGCATGTTGGCGCTTAAAATTAAAATGCCATGCACATGGTCATGGGAAAGTGTACCCACGTAGATCTAGTCCCTGCACATGTTATGATTCTTATTTCGCGGCGCTGAAAATCGACCTGTATTGCCGGACACCGTGTTATGTCTATGGCGAAACGCAAAAGTCGCGAGTCGCGCGAGAAGAAAATGCACGGAAAACAAATAGCAAAATGACATTCTCAAAACAAACTTGACAGCCATTCACTTTGCACAGGCATTAGGAAAATTGGATTATTTCATGAAAAAGGCATGTATTTGTCACTCATACGTTAGGCTAAGTTAGATGTGTAAATTTTCTAATTTTTTTTTTTTGTGTGTTCTTACGATGCGTCATACATTTCTTGATCACCCCACTCGACTTGCACATTCGATACGTGTAGTCCCGCGCGTAGAACGCGCGTCCGGTAATTCAATAGTGTCCGGTAATACCATGCGTGGGCATACGTGTTCATCTCGTATGACGGGGGCCCTATTACCATTACCGTCCACAATTATTTCAGGTCCTCAATTTGTCGATCAAAACATGAAACCTACGAGTAGGTTTATGATAAAAAAAGAAACTTCTGTATTTTTATTCCCTGGAATGGCACTCCGTATCAACCTACCAGTTTGTTTATATCGCTGTTCAAAATGACCCTAACCTTGTCGTAGTCTTCTTTTTCGTGCTCACAAAATCGGTATCATGAGAGGTTGTATTTCCGGACGGGTTGAGTACCCGGACACCGCGCATTAGAACGGCGCAATACGCGTCGGGGAAACATCGCGCGCAGTTGCAAACAGACACCCGGTGACGCAGCTGTTATTTTTCTTCGCATAAATCATGATTTTGCATGGAAATTCTAATGCTGATTATTTGGAAATTACGTTTTTTGGCAACATATTCTGAAAAAACGCACAAAATTAAGTGTCCGGTTACTCAATTATGTTTTTTGGCAACATATTCTGAAAAAACGCACAAAATTAAGTGTCCGGTTACTCAAGTCCCCACCCTACCTATTACCGTCCAAAATTTCCTTGAGGTGTTGTTAGGTCAGTCCCCTCATACAAAGGACAGACATCATTACCAGCATATTTTCATGCGCGTGAATTCACGTCAACCGGGCAGGATATGAACTATTGCTTGTCAGGCGGATTCCTGACTAGGAGCTCTCCATGTTTGTGCTCACCGAGATCTTAACACGATATTAATGAACATTTACATCACATATACAACCATTTTTTACTTACGATGTCAGTGTTTTCAAGCAATTTCTGTCCATAACGGGCATCGCTTGAACACTTCTTCTTCGTAGGGAACTGCTGAAACTGAATGCGCATGCACGATACTGTAATAGACATGTATACTCTTGAACTTGGCGTATTTATGCATACATTCTATATTAATAATTTACCAGTGTCTTTCAAAGACTACTTCAAAAGGCGCTCTGATACTTACCATTACTAAACAACACAAATTAATGATCTTTCTCATACACTCAATAAGAAAGCTTTCTCTGATCATGGTATACAAGCAGCCGGCCTAATCCTTTCGAATTCACTCCCTAAACTAATCAAAGAATCAAAAAATACAAAACACTTTCGAAACCTACTTAAACGTTAGCTGATTAGTAATTATGAGTAATTTCTTTAGAGCATGTCCACATTTGTCTTGTCGTAATGGTTTTTGTCAGAGTCTTTTTTACGCGTTCAACTTTTGTTAATTGTTTCTTTTTTCTGTGTATATCATGCATTGTATACATATTTTTGTAAAGGTGTGGGCTACTTTCGGGCCTTACTGGCTCTCCGGCTCATTCCTCCATTTGTCAGTCTTTGTATTTTACTGTTATTTTGAGGTGTTTAGGTCTATATTTTATCATTGTAAATTTTGTTGGAAACAAGGAAAATCAGCCATGTTGACAAAAAAATTGGATGAAAAGTTGCGAGTGCAGTGAGTGAGCGAGAAGCTGAGAACAAATAATTTCCATGTTTTTTAATCGAAAAATTTAATGTCAAAAACACAATAAAAAATGCTGACTGACCGACCCTCCCTGGAAGGTTTGACCGCCATTTTTTTTGTCACCTAATAGGTATAATTTTGTGAAAAATGGATGTGTATTAACAAATATTAGGGCGTGTGAAATCACTTTCACCTTTGGGGCTATTATACATGTAAGACTATGTATTTCACCATAAATTTACCTCTGCACCTCTGACAAATTTGTTGTAGGCCAGAGCATATGAAAAAATATGTTACAAACAACACACTCACTTGGCATGCTTTGTTGTCATTGGTTGCAAAATCTTGCATTTTCCTTTAAAAGGTCATTTTACCAATTAAAAATTATTTAAGGTTCTCATAATTTTGTAGACTTTAAAAGAAAAAAATCCAACTACCCATAACAGTAACACACATTGTGTAATACCAACATCTCAAAAGTTACTGCTGGCTACTTGAGTGCACATAGCAATCAGTGATTCTTAGTATAAATTGCTCTCATCATGACTACCACTGGTACACTCATAGTCATCTTCCCTATCCTTTCCACTTTCAGCAATATGTCGCTATAGTTTCTCAGAGTATGTGACAAGGACCATGCCGATTGTCTTTTTTGTGTGTGGAATACATTGTAAATCTGCCACCTTGTACTGACACTTTACAATTAAATATAAACTTTTGGTAAATGTTTTCCGTGGAAGATCATTTGTTATGTTCATGTGATAGTCTTCAACCGCATGCGTCTTCAACCGCATGCGTCAACGCTACCCAAATCTAATTTGGGAGGACTTCGGACAATTTCACCCATGAACAACTCCAGCCAATGTGAGTACAGACACTATCCCAACATTCACTTCCAACATCAAAATCAGTAGGTGAGAGGATGTATTCCTCTCACCACCAGAATCCTTCATCAACAACAGTCATCCTCCAAGCACAGGAACATTACACAAAATTATGTGCAACATCAAAACAGTTCAAGACATGTACCAGTAGGCCTACATTAAAATCCCTTCAGCATGCCTTCAACAAACACTGCATGTAGCCAAAGTAATTGTACCTGTTGATTTTGCTAACACCTTAATCTTTTAATTATTGTCCAACACTAGCATTAACCTGTAACTCATACCCCCAAATCTTCGGTTGTTCATCATTTTCCTCATGAACAGGGGGATGGTAGTCCAAAGCAAAAGTCACATCTTGGTCGTCTCGTTATAAAGAAGTCCTTGGGACCCATGAAATTGTTTCTTTATAACGAAATTTCTTTATATCAGGGCTGCCAAAACAATAGAATACAAAGGAAATCCAAGATATGGGACCAGAGATTTTACTTCTTTAAAATGAAATTTTGTTATATCAGTGTTCTTTATAACGAGAGTGCACTGTAAGTGAATGAGGGAACAACTTATTGAGGGGAGTGTACCTGTAAGGGCATTCCAATACTGCCACGACACTTCCCCCTATACTCCTCTCGAGAGGTTGTTCCCTTGTTCCAATACTTGCTTCACTTGAGAGTGATGACATACATCATATGTGAATGAGGGAATCGCCATTGTGAAGGGAGTGTACTTCCTCCTGGCCCATACATGTACTCCTCCACCAATGCTTCACGTTTGGACCATCATTGATAAAAAAAAAATAGTAATTATCTTAAATACTGTATATACTTTGGAGGTCAACAGACTTTTCCTAAATATAAACGTTACACTTATGTCAGACCACTCAACACACGGTCCATGGTGTCATTGTCTTTTATTGGTCACTGCCACGGGCGGGGAGGGATATCTTATCCACATTCTTAACATCCTGCATATCCTTCACCTCTAGAACACCATGTACAGTGCACTCTCATTATAAAGAAGTCCTCGGGACCCATGAAATTTCTTTATAATCAAATTTCTTTATACATGTATCAGGGTTGCAAAAACAATAGAATACAAAGGGAATCCCACATATGGGACCATAGATTTTACTTCTTTATAATGAAATTTTGTTATATCGGTGTTCTTTATAACGAGAGTGCACTGTAAACGTTTCTCCACCACATTATTGCACATCAAATAAGCACAATTCCAACACGTAAAAAAAAAACCCGAAGCGCCCTACGAAGTTATTTAGAATTTTCATTATTGTTGGGATATCCATGCATAATAGGATTTGCACATGTCTATACCCATCATGCTTCCACCCCCCCCCCCCCCCCGGATGCACCACAACATGTATAAATCTACAGGTAGCCCCTTTCATCTGGCCAGACGCAACACATGGCATCTATCTCTAGTTCCGAAAAACTCTGGATTACACATGATATATAGTATCAAAAATTGTCACATAAACAAATGAATTGTTATAGTGAATTTAGGAGAAAATATACCATTGTTGCTGAAATACTATAACGATTCCATACGATGCAGAGTTTCCTTAATCTGGTCAAGAGACTAATCACAGGACATACAAAATAAAACACAATGTTAATCCATGCATTATACCAAGATTAAAGGAGATTCCAATTTAAACATTTTTTTATTTTCCTATGTTACAAGTTGATCTAGGTCATTTGAGAAAATAAAATTGTCGACTCTCTCAAGCGTTCAGCTCAGGGCAGTCCACATAGTAGAGCCCTCTTTAGTTCCTTTTCCATCCTTCTCTATCTTTTAGCCTTCTTCTTGATTATGTCATATGATCTGTCACATTTCAACTGAGAATTGGGATAAAATAATCTAATTTTGAAAAAGTTGCCACAGTCTATCAATAAACTATTTACATCACACATCATTAAACATAATATAACATGTACATGTAAATAGCTGCATTTTAATGGAGTATTTGTAAAATGTAATTTGTTTTCTTTAATATTCTTGACCTTTTTTACTTTTGCTATTATGAAATATGTTTATGTATGTCATGTACATGTACTTTTTATTGAGCATATGAACACTGAAGGATAATTCACCCCTCTGTTAATAGACTACATGTATATTGATCCATTTAGAGCCAGAAGGGAGTAAACTCTGAGTATGTACTAAGTTACTGCCCTTATGGCTCCATAAACACAACATGTACACTATTATACGCTCATTCATAGGCAAATGTACGTATGCATTACGCTATTAAGTACATAGATATAATCGATTGAAAGTTTCAAATTTATTGATCTTTTTTTAGCTAGAGAAATCAAATCAAATGTGTTTTATACTCATGAGTAAATAATGTATGCCTTTTTTTGACGATTGTGGGTTAAAAAAATTGCAGGCAAAAAGACTTTCTACCAATCCTACTGCTGTGAACAATTTGAATGAAACACTTTTTGTATTGTCCATATTTAGATTGCATGGCATTATAATCTATCATGAAAGGATATGCATAATAAATATGCTCAGAACATTTATACGTGTATAAAGCTGCTTAATACCCAGTATTTGTAAGATTAAACATTGTTGATGTTGTAATTTATCTATGAGACTTTGTTGTTATGTATTATGTAGTTTGATTAAAGCGATGCTAAAATAATGGAATATGTGACATAGTTTTGTCATTGAACACACTCACAGCATGTCTAATAGCTGTATTATACTGAGTTTGTGTTTGATTCAATTTGTTGGATTTTTATTTTGCGTTGAGATATATTGATATATGTACTCAAAATGTTTGATAGAATGAATTACATGAAAATTGAATGTGTTGCAAAGTTTTGCTATCTATCGAGAAAATATTTACATTCATATTTGTATTCTTTGAAATGTACAAAGCAGCATAATACCAAGTATTTGTAAGTGTCAACTTCGTTGATTTTTACAATTTTTGTATAAGAGATGTTAATCTTTGATAAGTACCATGACTGTAGCTGATATAGCAATAACATAAGTTGTTTGTG
This sequence comes from Strongylocentrotus droebachiensis, assembly GCA_035222895.1. Taxonomy (NCBI): domain Eukaryota; kingdom Metazoa; phylum Echinodermata; class Echinoidea; order Camarodonta; family Strongylocentrotidae; genus Strongylocentrotus; species Strongylocentrotus droebachiensis. The sequence continues at coordinate 991 of JAVYIG010018756.1, read as the reverse complement.
TTTGTTATAGATCATCCTACTGACATGTAAATAACTGCATTATAATATACCTACTTTTTGTAACATCCAAATTGTTGACTTTTCATCTTGCTACGTGACATGTTAATATATATGTATCTAACGAGTCTACTTGGTGGATTGAATAATATAACAAAGCTAATGTGCTTAGATTAGCAAGTGTGCGCTTGTAAAAATGACGCCTGGCTGGAATGCTCCCCAGGGAGTGGAGAATATGCATACATTGTGTGCGGGTAAGCCTGAATCCGATGACTGGGGTAATAATATATATAAATCTGTAAAGGGCTTTGAGAGGGCCTTCGGTCCTGAAAAGCGCTATATAAGAACTAGCTATTATTATTATATATCAAGAAAGTATTGAAAGTATGAACATGATATGTTTCATAGCCTCATAATACTGAGTACCCAGTACTTGTAAGATAAACTATGTTGATTTTAATTGTCTAATTATTATTGTGTATTCTGTTACTATATGTATATGTATCCGACAATATTGTTTTATAGAATGAATAATATAACAATTAAGTACGTTGCAAACACTCGTTATATATCAAAAGAGTAATTACAATGCGAGTATACGCATGATTTGTTTATAGCTTCATAATACCTAGTATTCCCAAGACTGTTGATTTTGAAATTTTAATATGAGAAAGAGAAATGTCATCTTTGTCATATTTTGATAGAAGAGATGCTAGAATAATGTAGTAAGTAATACAGTTTTTTCTTCCATCTCACTCACACTCAATATGTAGATATCTGCATTATATTTCATGCCAATCCATAAACAGCTACTTGTATTAAATCACTTAATCCTCTTAAATAGCCAGTTGATTTTTAAATTGTGTTTTATTGTTTGTTTGTTTGTTTGTTTTCCTTCATGTTGTGATTTGTTATGTTATTCCGTGGAATATGTTAATTATTGCATGAGTTTATTCCTTGTTTTTTTATTTTGTTAGTTTGATATTTTCTATGT
>JAVYIG010018755.1:0-16184 GCA_035222895.1 Strongylocentrotus droebachiensis | reverse complement strand
GACAAAGCTGACCCGATACAGCAACATATTTACCCGTGTCTTTCTTGCTCCCTCGACGAGACGACTCCACCTAACAACCCCCTTCTCTCTTTTACTCCCACTCCTCAGACTCTTACCTCCCCTCTCCCTCCTCTCTTCCATCCCCCGTTTCTATTGTTTCCCTTTCACTCTTTTTTCTTCTTTTTTTCTTTTCTTTCTTTTCTTTCTTTTCCTTTCTTTCCTCTCCTCCCTCTTTTTCTTTTTTCTTTCTTCTCTTTTCTTTCCTTTCTTTTCTTTCTTTCCTTTCTTTTCCTTTCTTTCTTTCCTTTTCCTTTTCTTTTCTCTTCCTTTCCCTCTCTTTTTTTCCCTCTCTTTTTTTCCCCTCTCTTTTTTTCCCTCTCTTTTTTTCCCTCCCCTATTTCTCTTTTTCCCGACGGCAGCGCAATTTTACCGACAATATCCTGACAGGTGGGGGGGGGTGTCGCACCCCCCCACACCCCCCCTTTGGCGACGCCCCTGGTTATAACATTTGTGGGTAAAGTGTTATTAAATTTGTGGGCGTTATTACATTTGTGGGTGTAACACACCTCCTCCCTCGATTTGAAATGTTCTCGCAATGCCCCCTGGATATTCCACAGCGAAAGTATATTTTGATCCAAACACCCTTTTAGGATTTATCAAAGTACATTGTTCGCAGGCGCGTACGCAGGGGGGGGGGGGGGTTGGGGTTAAACCCCCCCCCCCTTGAGTTTTTTTTATGTGTATGTTTTGTGTATGTTTTTTGTGAAACCCCCCCCCCTTTTGAGTTTTTTTTTAAAATTATGCCAATGACTAACCTAAAAAAGGTGACCTTACCCCCCCCCCCCCCCCCAACGGAACAAAATGTCAAATCTTCAAATTTCGAGACCAAAAAAAAAAAAAGTGTCCTCTTACGCCGGGGGTAAGAGGACACTTTTTTTTTTTTAAATGTTCTGGGGGGCCCCCAGAACATTTTTTATGAAGATAATTTAATTCCTACAATTGTGTTCCCATAAGTCTACCAAACGTTAAAGTAGAAACAAATAATTAAAGAGCATTTATTTTGTTTTAATGTAGTGGATTATGAATAAATAATTAAACATATATATTATCAACACTACTTGAACTTCTTCTATATTCTATTCTTTGATTTTATGCTTCCGGTCACCAAAGGTATGGCGGGCGGGAGGCATTATCCACGCGTGATAAATAAGAGACAGAAACAAATCGGAAATTGAGTTTGGTTGTGGCTTTTATTACCAAAAGATTACACCAACTCTTCTCCACAAATCAACATTTATGGTGATATCAATATCATATTTCATTTGATCACCAAGCCCATAAGGCTACCCTGGCCAATTGCCGTGTCATGTACATACGGTTTGCAATCATGTTTGCAAAATAAAATTCTTACCAGCATTTATTACTGGAAACTTTAAATTGTTAACGGAAAATTTCATGTCCAAAACAAGGATTTTGAGTCTGTCTCACATAAAACTTAAAAATAACTGTATTGTGAAAGCTGGAAACCCATGCATTAAAAATATTAAAATCTAGAAAAACCTATTATTTTATTTTGATGTCACTCAGTGAAAGCCTTTATTTATTTATTCAACCGTGAATAAAAAGCAACTCGATTAATTCAAACAAATTGGCGTAACGGTAAAAGCAAACACGGCTACACCAGTGGTACATGTGACAAATTATTGTTTTCAATACAATTAAGATCCCATTCAACTTCATTAAAACGTTTTATCGTATTCTAGAAAGAATTTTAAGATAACCGTTCTCTTTGCATTTTGTATAGAGAATATAACATGTTTGCAGATAAAATGAAAAGGTTAAAGCTATATTTGTATACCATCTGGGAAACCAAACAAAAAAGGAAATTTTATTCAAATGCACTTCATTAGTTAATAGAGAGCTTTGGAAGTCTTGAATAAATTGATGCATAAGAAGGCAGTCCGAAATAAACGGTGAATACTTTTATCAGAGGATAAACAAAATGTACATAAATTAGGATCAGCCAAGCCCATGCTAGGAAGATATTTGTTAATCCCAAGTATTTGGTAAAAAATTCCTCACTGAAAATAACAAGGCTTTGTGTAAAGGCAACATTTGAAAGGAATATTATAATTTTCTTCCCGTCTTGAACAGGTTATAATCGTGGCCAATTTTATTTCCGAAGTCGGAACCTTCAGGATCCTTTCAACAGAAATTCGATGGGTACACCTGTTATCAATACTGATTTTTCACAATCACCCAAAATGAACACTGATGCAAACTCTTCAGTTTGATACTAAATTGTTGCAGTGCCACAATTCTGATAATAAATAAAATATGGTTGATTGTGAAAAGTTAGTTCCGATTAGAGGTTAACTTAACTTTCGGAAGGCAGTGTAACTTACAAGCCTTTTTTATTTTATACAATAATTCTTCTCGAGATGTATTGCTATCAGCATGGTGCTGTCGAATACAAATTTTCAATATTTTTATTTAAGATAGTTGATTTTTGTTTGTTTTGTGTTCTTTTATTTTTCAGCTTTTAAATTGTTGATGATAGGCAAATGAACTATTTCGTTGCATTTTTCCGTCTTAATTCATTGGATGAAGGTCATTCTATATTGATAATAAACAAAATATAAAAAAGAGGTAAGATAAAAAAAGGAAATTGGCAAAAATAAATTTCAAACTACACTAAATGAAAGATGGAAGAAACAAGTAAGGGAATGTCATAGTTTTACAATATCACAAATCAGTCATTCAAATGTCAGAATAGTCTTGCCAGTCGCTCCTTTGCGTGTCTCGATATCTCGATGACTAGCGATGACGTCATCCAGTTTGAATCTACCTCCGATGTACGGTTTGAGCCATCCTTCCTCTATCCCACGATACAGTGTATCATGTAAGGATAATCTCGCTTCCTACATAAAGTGTACAAAAGATCATAGAAAAGTTAAGTTAAAATCAGATGTATGCTCGATGGCCCAATCATCCATCTCAGAAATCACCGCCCCTGCCCCTGCCCCTGTATGAAATCTTGGAGACTTTTTTTATTGTTAAACTTTGTAAAGATTTCAAACAATCAGTTAAAACTGTTCAAGGATCTAATCTAAGCGGGCATCATAACACATGCCGCTGCCCCCCTTTCCTTTCCTTTCAAAACGACCACCGCTTCCCTTTGGTAACATCCGGGGGGGGGGGGGGGGCACTCAATCCATGATGAAAAGTACGGATTTCTGTGATTGTTCCCATTTTCATATAATTGGCATTCCATCTTAAAAATAACTCAAGAAGACTTACCGTATCACAGAAAAACAGCGCACTTCCAGTTACTGTACTTTCTTTTGTCACCATATTTTGCGGGTCACATTTCGTTATTCCGTGCTTGCCGATAATCTGATGAAATAGAATAAGGGCAAAATTCATGTAAAATTCATGTTTTAACAACTTGAATATGGAATTTGAAATGATGTACACTGAAAATTATAAAAAATTGTGAAGTGTTGAGTACTGATTATTGTGGCAAAGCAGGAATATGAAGCATTATTTCAACCCGTTTGATAAATAACAATACAAGCGAGAGAGCAAGGCAGTACATTATTTTACATTTTCATTCTTAATAAATGTACTTTCTTAGTCATGCCCTTATAAAAAGCATGGCAAGGGAACACAGCAACCGAAAATTCAAGTTTCTTTCAAATATTAAACATTTTAAATGCTTTCCAATTCACTTCTCTTTCTCAATAGGGACGCAAAGTTAACGAAAACCCTGATGTGTAATCGAAAGCACGGATTTTTTGTTAAAGTTGACAATTTAATGGTTATAATTTAATTCAAACGATTAAAGTTGAACATTTAGATGTGTGCACATTATCCTTTAAAGTGAGCATAAAAGTTACAAAAGTAGTGAGTTAGATTTTCTTAAATATCTAGATATTTGAACCCATTTAAAATCACTATTTACTCATCATATTTAACATTGGGGTGAAAGGATCACATCCTGAAGAAACAGAACATTACGAGGAAGCACAGGGCGCTTAAGAATATTTCGTTCTTTGAACCCTTTGGAAACCATATTTTTATGCATTTTATCTTGAATTTAGGACTCATATAACTATGGTTGCCTTATCCTGAATCAGACTCCACCCCACCCACCACCTTAAAATGCGTGCCGCCATAGGTAAGAGTTTTTTTAGTTTTTTCAAATAACTTTTATGTATATGTATATATTAATTTCTTTTTATTACCACGAGCTTATATAATCTTATAACCTAAAATTGTAAGCATCATTTGACATAAAATGAATTTTCAAATCCTGTCACAATCATTACCAAATAATTGTCTGTGTATTAACTATTATGACACTCAAATGAAACAAATCCACCTACCACAATGTGACCGTGTTTGGATATGATGTCAAGGTCGAAAGCGAAGTTGACGTCGACGTTGGTCTCTAAGATGACGTTCACACCCTTTTGTCCGATAGTTGCCTGTCAGTTGTTAAAATATGTCAAAAGGGTAAACGGTATACGTTACGTTATCAAGCCAACGGTATACCATGACAAATAAATTACTATTTTCAGGTTCTCATGAAAGCAATAATACGGTTTTGATAGATTGCTTGCATATATCTATTCCTAATTTCGGATTTAAGAAAAAACTCAAGATATTCCGTTTTTTGGTGTTTAACAAAAATGATATGTAGGTCATATTGAAACATTTACCTTTACTATTTCTCTGAAATCTTTGTCCTTGTAATCGAATACGGCTTCTGCCCCCATTTCTCTCACGATCTGCCGCCCTCTCTCGCTACCAGCTGTCCCGATAACACGTGAAGCACCCAGTCCTCGAGCAAGTTGAACTGCAGCCAAACCAACCTGGTGTGGAGATGAAAACCATCGAGCATGATGAGTTAGCAATGATAATAATAACAATAATAATAATAACACTTTATTCTTTTAAAGCGCATTTCATGTTTGTTGACATTTCAATGCCCCTTACTATATATATAATATAACAAGATCATAAAAGAAAGATGAGTAAAAAGAAGCACATACAGTTAATAATAAATAGTCAAAATGCCATTTGCATACATTACCTGTTGTTAGACAGGGCTAGTCATAATTTGTGTCTGCCCTAGCAACAACCGTATATAATTATTCACATCTACGCCAAAGGGCTGTATAATGGAATTACCTAATGGTACCTAGACTTTGTAAACATGCTTAGGATATGGGACTCTGAGTCTGGTGCAAAGAAAACGACTCTTGTCACGAAGTCATTCTTGCATCTCTATATAATGTTGATAGTTTGGTTTTGTCAACGTTTGTCATTTATAATTGAGCAAGAAGATCAACAGACAGATTTCCTTTCATGACCCGCTATGACAAAACCCGACGCTTCTCGGCAAGCCCAATTGTACTGTAGGAGACTCTGAACACGAAATTTTGACTTCAGGGACCAACACAATATTTTTAATGGTCGGATAGCTAGTGAATTTATTTTATATTGTTTTTAAGAAGGAATTAAGTCAAAAAGATTTGTGAAGTCAAAAGAATGAGAATTTATTGATGTATCGCTTGCTGTTTTTCCTCTTAATTTACCACTTATTTATGTGTTGATCCCTGACACATTGGTACCGAAAAAGAAAGAAAAGCATGAACATTTCGAATTTGGCTATATATATAGCGGGTGGTCCTGAGTAGAAATGGAGTGAATGTATGTATGTTATTCTGGCGAGAAAATGGAGCCAAATGCTTAACTTTAGACTCTAATATATCGAAAAATAATTATAACATTTTCGAAAATAGTAATAACTTTGTCAAAATTCAATCAATTCCTTTGAATGAGGAATCATATCAAGTAATTTCTTACTCTTACCAGTGATACCAAGAGCTAAATTTTCATTTTAACCGTGTAGCAGGTTACATATAATAAAGAATCCTATAAGAAGGAATCGAATGTGGTACAGAAGTTTGAATTTGAATTAAGGCCGTATTATAAGCATATGTTGATGCATTTGTATTTCAAATCAGATTGGCATATCGTAAAATTTTCGGACAAAAACTTCCTTGGTCTTCAAACGGGACATGGGAGGCCTATAAGCATTATGTAGAATAGGTACTCCAGTTATCATGTTCCAAGTCTTCTAACATATTAATTATATACTCACTGCTCCACTTGCTCCCTGTACTAAGACAGTGTCACCAGGTTGAAAGTGAGCCCTGGAAATCAAAGGAAAGAGAGGGAAAGTGAGAGGATCAGAAAGAGAGAGGGGGAAGAAGAAAGAGAAGAAGAATAAGGAAGGAGGTTTGGTTTTAAAGCCAAATGCAGAGGGAGATAAAGCAGGTGAAAGGAATCGATTGAGAAAGAGAAGGGAGAGCGGTAGAAGTCGGAGTAGACATCCAGAGAGAGAGAGAGTGTGTGTGTGAGAGAGAAAGAGAGAGAGAGAGAGAGAGAGAAAGATGTTAAACTTCAAAATATCTTCCTAAATTTAAAGGTGCTTGCTTTAACAAAAGAGTATACAGTCATGTTCATGGATGAATTTAGATAATCTTCTTTTATAGTTTGGGTAATTAGTATAAAATTACCATTACCAAATATTGGCAAAGTTAAACGTTAAATTGGGATTTATACCAAGGCGATTCAAATGGCGCCAAACCTGTTTTTTCGTATTTATTTTTTTACTTTGGTCTAAAGGACGATTCACATTTAAGCTACATATTCACTGAAGAAAAGCCAATTCTGTATTGGATTACATGTATTGTCAATGTATGTGGTGCCTCGAGTCGGAAGCTTATCATAGTCTTGATACCTTCAACGAAAGAGTAATATAAATTCAAGCTATTTATTCCAGTATCACGTATGGCAAAAGCAATATTGCATACAGTTCATCAAAGAATGTTTTAGCAAGACGAATGCGCTCCAGTATGCCTCCGCCTACATGTATGTTCATTGATGAATGATCTCGAAGCCTAATTTGTCGAAAATATATTCAAGGTGGAGGCCCGGAGTTTGCGCCACGCCCCCCCCCCCCCCCCCCCCCCCCCCCCCCCTCCCTCCCCCCCCCCCCCTCCCTACCCCCCCCCCCCCCTCCCCCCGGGCCCACGCCCCCAAGCTTGTACTGTTCTGGCGTGCCTTCCCATACTACGTAAGGCTTTAAAAAGAGAAACCGCCTCAACCACCACCCCTACTAGCACCAGCACCAGCACCACCAAGCACCCTCACCTACCTGGTTAGAGCATGTAGCGCACTGAAGTATGGAATTGGTAATAGAGCTCCCTCCTCAAAACTGAGCTTATCATGGAGTTCATACACCCTGTCTGCATCTGCTAAACAGTACTCCGCGTACGTGCCTGTAATTGGCTGGCACACATAGACACGATCCCCACGCTAAAGAAGACAAAAAGAAGTTCACTGTTTTATTCCTGTACCAGTACTTTCACAGTAATTCTGTGAATCGCTTCCTGTTATAAACGTCCGTTATGAAGCAAACGTGTTTTTTGTTAATGTTTCATAGTACGGTGGCGAGAAAAGACATAACAATAGAACTAATTCCAAGCATACTTCTTAAAAATTAAAAGGTTCTCTTTGCGACTGAAAGCTTGCCAGAGACTTGCCTAACATAGCAACAAACGAATGTAAGCAAATAGTCCTGTAGAAGTTTTTCAGACCTGGAAAAGTTGATAAGTACAAGGTTTTTTGGTTGATTTGTGTTCTAGATGGGTATTGAAGTAAATTCAGCTTGGTTGCCAGCTTGGCAACCTTGAGCAACTTTTTTAATAGCCATATTAGCATAATCATCTAATTAGCATACGTGCAATATGTAATAATGTTGCTAATCTTAATTCAGGAAGCCTGAAAACATGGATAATACGACTTTTCAAGGGTTTTCTATGACAAGGAATTCATTTATGACACCAATTTTTATTTTAAAGTAATACAATTGTCTTAAATAGCATACATGTAATTAGCATATGTACAATATATGGACTTCATTGTCATTGTTTATCTATAAAGCCTAAAAATGGTGCAATGCAACATTGTAAATCACTTTTAAAAGATTAATCATTAATTCATGAGAAGATATTCCATGTATATGTAGTATAATTAGCCTAATTAGCATAATAATCTAATTAGCATATATGTGCAATATGTAATAATGTTGCTAATCTTAATCCAGGAAGCCTGAAAACATGGATAATATGACTTTTCAAGGGTTTTCTATGACGAGGAATTCATTTATGACACCAGTTTTTGAATTCCAGTTATGCAAATTGAAATAGCACAATGAGCATAATGAGCATAATGAGCTAATAAGCATGCGTACAATATATGGACTTCATTGTCATTGTTTATCTATAAAGCCTAAAAATGGTGCAATGCAACATTGTAAATCCCTTTTGAAAGACTAATAATTAATTCATGAGAAGATATTCTATGTAGATTTAGTATAATTAGCCTAATTAGCATACTAATCTAATTAGCATTATGTGCACTATGTAATAATGTTGCTAATCTTAATCCAAGAAGCCTGAAAACATGGATAATATGACTTTTCCAAGAATTCTGCCACAAGCTTGAGCAACGTCGGGCTTGTACTCTCAATGGTTCTAGCTTTGGTAAACATAGACAGATCATAGTTCGCACTGTTATATTCAACATCCCTGGCCTACGTACGTACCTGTCTCACCACATATTCAATTCCTAGACATTTCACGAGGTTCGACAACATTGCCTTGCAACCAAGATAACCACCACATTGGACATACAATTTGTGAAGCTAAATAGAGTCCCAAATAATTTTTTACATATATGCTAATTAGGCTTATTAGTACAATAATTACATATTAAGCCAATTGCATTACTTAAAAATAAAAACTGGTATCACAACTGAATCCCTCTTAATGGAAAACCCTGGAAAAGTCATATTATCCATGTTTTCAATCTTTCTGGATTAAGATTAGCAACATTATTAAATATTGCACATACAGTGTATATGCTAATTAGGCTAATTATACGACATCTACATGGAATATCTTCTAATGAATTAATGTGTAGTCTTTCAAAAGGTCATTGACAATGTTGCATTGCACTATTTTTAGGCTTTATGGATAAACAATGACAATAAAGTCCATATATCAAACATATGCTAATTAACTCATCATGCTATTTAGTAAAGACAATTGCATTACTCAAAAATAAAAACTGGTATCACAACTGAATCCCTCGTAATTGAAAACCCTGGAAAAGTCATATTATCCATGTTTCCAGCCTTCTTGGATTAAGATTAGCAACACTATTACATACTACACATATATGCTAATTAGATGATAATGCTAATAAGGCTAATTATACTACATATACATGGAATATCTTCTCATGAATTAATGATCATTCTTTCAAAAGTGATTTACAATGTTGCATTGCACCATTTTTAGGCTTTATAGATAAACATTGACAATGAAGTCCATATATTGTACATTTTATGCTAATTATGCTATTTAAGACAATTGTATTACTTTAAAATAAAATTTGGTGTCATAAATGAATTCCTTGTCATAGAAAACCCTTGAAAAGTCGTCTTATCCATGGTTTCAGGCTTCCTGGATTGAGATTAGCAACATTATTACATATTGCACATATGCTAATTAGATGATTATGCTAATATGGCTATTAAAAAAGTTGCTCAAGGTTGCCAAGCTGGCAACCAAGCTGAATTTACTTCAATACCCATCTAGAACACAAATCAACCAAAAAACCTTGTACTTATCAACTTTTCCAGGTCATGTACATGGTATATGGTACCGTCTACTGGACTAAAAGTGAGTTCCATCCATAGAGATTCAATTTTACATAGCAGGTGAATCAAAATATTTGGTAATCAAGGGTCCGGGATAGAAACATACGAACATTGAAATACATTAGTAAACGGGGCAATAAACAGGTTTACTAAAATATTCAAATTGTATGCACACTCTTAAACAAAGGTTGTTCTTGATTACTTGAAAGCTTGCGCGAGGTTTTCCCGACAAAGATAATAATCGGGAGTGCCAGGTGGTAGGAAGGGGAGGGACGGGGAAAAGAGAATCAATGTAGCATGGTTATAAGTTTGAAGGGTTTGGGTAATTCATATACATTTGTATTTCATGACAGATTTCATTCTGTATCTTTTTTGTTCTCTTTTTAACTCTCATTTAATGTTTGGAAACATGGTATATCATTATTTTGTTTACTTGCTCTAATCATTGAATGTTATTATGTAATTGACTATAGCATCAGTGCTCAACCTCATTTACTTATTTCTGTTTCTGTATATTCATCTAGTATAATTCACATATTCAAATGGAATATAGTTTGTGTTGGAATCGAGTAACGATCACGGGGAAAATTGTCCTTTTTCGCCAACACCAGAGCCCCGTCTTATAAAAAGTTGCGATACATACGAATCAATGGCAATTTGAAATTAATTTCAACCCCTTTATAATATACAGAGTTGAGATTGATTTGAATCATCGCAATTACGCATAATACAGGGCCAAGATTTGGTTGAATTACCAATAGGTATAACGTGTGTACAGGTCTCTCACGCATCGTAACTCGTTGTCCCATCATAAAAATACCCCAGCTTGCCTTCATATAACTAGAGGATGAGGGAAATGTTATTACTATGAGAATTCCTTTGGACCATACAGATTCAGGGCACAGTGCATTATCAGACCCGCATCTGATGCCAGACGGGTCCTCAGTATTAATGCGGGTATTAGTCCTGTCGGTCGTAAAAGTGAAGTCCACTCTTGGTGATTGACACACCTTTTGGCGGTAAATTCCCGAATAATTTCAAATTCTTAATGAGAACAAACTACTATAAGCAGTGAAAATAATATATTCCCTTCCTCATGGTTTGTTATTGGGTATTTTGAATGAATATATAGAATCTAAATATCTTTTTAACGCTTACCTTACAAGTCGTCACATCGTCACCTACGCACTCGACGACACCTGCTCCATCCATTCCGAGAATGCAGGGGGCAATGAAACCCCGCCAGCCTTTGGAACGAATACGAAGTTCAAGTTCGTTAATTCCAGCCGCATACAGACGAACGAGCACCTACCAGCAAGATGAACAATAAGAAACAATTTATAATTATTAAAAAAAAATCTGTTTTGTAAAGAACCTTTGCTAATTATATATAGTTAACAACTAAACTATTCATACCCCTACCAAGTTTTGTAAGTTTTTAAGTACTATGTGAAAATTTGATTTGTCCCGATTTGTTTCTTGAGAATGTGACATATTAAAACTTACATCTAAAAGTATTCAACAAAAGTCCCAATTCAAGCAGTCTTCCTTACATTCTTGAGTTACGGAAAACTCTGAAGACCTCAAATAAATAAGGGGGTAGGAATAATTTAGTTTATCACTGTATATATGCTACCCACAGTATATTTTGAGACGCGCCCCAAGAGAGAAGGTGCATGGGAGAAAACAGAAATTTATGATATTTTTGTATACGACGAACGAGAGAGTTGTCCGTGAGTACGTCACAACCCCATATAGATTAAGTAAACTCATGTTTCAAACACTTATAATTTTATTATTATTGGTCCGATATATATCAAACTTTCGCCTTCTGGTTTCTCTTATTTTCCGCTTTCGTACAAATAAAATTATTATAAGTGTTGGATTACCCTTTATGTTTCTGAGTTGACTATCCCTTATGCGATGCCGCAAATTCTATATTTCATGGCAGTCGTTTTCGACGATCCGAAATGGCGGCCGTATCATGTGTCGGTGCAATACAAAGCCAAACTGCTTTTTTTTTTTTTAAACTCAGTATAGTCTCCGTTAATTACTCGAAAAAATATCGATCGTTTTGCAGGCGTTCAAAGCTTTCGAGCGAGAAAAAAAATACACGAAAACACAAAGTGCACCGCATTCCATCATGTTATGTTTCCTTTATTGAAGATTATCATTAAAGGGATAGTCCACCCCAGGATTTTCTTTAGCTGACGATATAGACCTAATAATACCATGAAGAATGATACAAGTCTCATTAAAATCCATGATCACATAACGAAGATATATCGACTTTTTTATCGAAAATCAGCCGCCCCCCAAATGCAAATGCGTTACATGGGCATGAAACGATCGCCAAAAAATAACCGATAGTATCGAAATTGTGACGTATGTTGCGAGCTGCCTTCTTATTTCGCAGACATTCACTTTCGCTTTCACTTTCATTCATGATTCGTCGTGTCAGTGCGATAACAGTGTACCGCGAGCGAAAGTGAATGTCTGCGAAATAAGAAGGCAGCTCGCAACATACGTCACAATTCATGCCCATGTAACGCATTTGCATTTGGGGGGCGGCTGATTTTCGATAAAAAAGTCGATATATCTTCGTTATGTGATCATGGATTTTAATGAGACTTGTATCATTCTTCATGGTATTATTAGGTCTATATCGTCAGCTAAAGAAAATCCTGGGGTGGACTATCCCTTTAAAGGTAATGATTTACCAAAACATTTACGATAACAACAATGAGAATCCGGGAATGCATGCAAAAATGAATGAATACAATAAACTGTTATATCATATCTATATAACCACCGCTTACCTTTCCCTCCACAACTGTAGGCACGGGGGCGTCTGTCTTTATTTTCATCTTTTCTGCCTCGCCAAACTCTTCTACAAAAACGGCCTTCATTTGTCGTGGAGCAGCCATATCAAACTTTGGCTTCTTGAATTGGTGGCTAAGTAGAGTACACGTGACTGGTAATGAAGGAGTTCTCTCTCTCTCTCTCTGTCTCTTACAACACCTTGTCCGTCTTAGCGAGTAATCACACTAAGAGACTTTCTTGTAGGTGAGTCTATACTTATAGACCAAATGATATTGGATCTATTAATGAACCAAGGATGTCCATAAGTGCAGTACCCGTAACTTTAACTTTATAGATATCATTCTGCAAAAAGGAACTCTATCCACCATTGTAAGAATGTTTTTTTTTTATATAGTCGCTGGTAGGATGATCTCCCTTTTTTCCTTTTTTGAAATCGTTTTAAAATTAGTTTTCTTTCATTCATTCATTTTTTTTACAGGGTAGACACCGTTCAGTTAAATTGACTTCTTAACCAAGGGGCCCCAATCAACAATAATTTGCATTAAATAAATGCATTTATTAAAAATGAACATATAAATTGTAATGTCAATTTTAAAAGAATGAAAGAAAAAGTAAGAAATAAGAAATTGTAAGAAACATAGTGCGCATAAACAGAATAAAAGAATGAGAAATACAAGTAGACGTGAACTAATGTGAAAACCCTGTTTGACCTGCAGGTGGAAGGTATGAAAAGAGAGCTATCCGTATAATTTGTACAGGATCACATTATTTGACTCACACTGACTTCTTATTCTCTAAACTAAGAACACTATTTATTGTTTGTGTGAATACAATTCAAGTAACAGTTATTATGTTCAAGACTAGTATATCAATAACAACTTCTACCATCCTTTGAAAACATGTTAAGTTTTGTTCTGTTCATTCCTACCCCCACTCGCATATCTAGAAATTTCTATTATTTCTATATTTCTTTATTAATAACGCACAAATCCATTATACATTGTGATCCGGATATTTGGAATAATTTTTTCCGACAACATCAAATCTTTTTCAACCCTCTATTCCTCGAAAGCCACACTTAAAACGAAAAATAATACAATCATATTTGCCGAATGCTCTAAATTAGTATAATAGCTTTGTCTGAAATCATGATTTAATATTCCTTTTACTCAACTGCCGTCTGCTGCACCGGCACCTGCAATTGCACTGCACCCACTAATTGATCACTAGGTTTTACCAAGAGAGTTTTGTTGCGAAATCTTTTTCTTTTTTTCACGAGGTCGCCATCTATTTCCAGCCTAACCGCTCACGATGGCGGTCTCCTGCGTTCTGAAATTTATCTCTTTAGTTCAATGAAAAATATATACAAATATCCGTTATACTTGTTTGTATGCTTTGTATAATGGTTATTGAATAATGTTATTAGACATGATTTGCTATGTATGTAATACTTATGTAAAAATGTATAACCTTGTATTTTTTTATTGGAACACAGAAATAAAATCAATCAAACAAACAAACAAACTAACTTGCTTGTCAAGAGAATTTCAGTTGTACATTGATCCATTTCTTTACTGTAATCTATCGTTCGTAGATTTCCTTCGCACGATATACTAAACACACAGGTATAATCATATTTCTGTATAGGCTGAGGGTAACTCTATACATACCTAAACCCAACCAGGACCCTTATAGTGCGGTATGGTATGTAATCCCGTAGGATTTTGTGCCAAAGTTTTTTTGTTGTTGCTGTTTTGGCTTCAAAAGGGTCCCAATTGGCCAAAAATGATGGGATTCAATTTTTCAGACCCCTCCTTCATTTCCTGGGGGTCCCTATCGGGCGCAAAAATGGCTTATATAACGCGCAATAGGGAAATTTGGTGTCATCGAGAAAATTTGAACCCCATCAATTTCTGATAGCTTGGGCCCCAATGAATCCAAAAATGCAACAACAAAAAAAACAAAAAATTGGCACAAAAATCCTACGGGAGCTGTTTGAGTGACATACCGTACCACACTATTATCTCTACCCCGACATTAACAATCAAACAATAATCCGATTACAGTCTTTATTTATAGCGTATACGGCGATTGGTGTGTAGAGTTATTATTTGCTGGTATGAAAACGGAACTCTATCTGACTAACATTCCAGCAGTATCCGAACTATTGGGCTGTTTATGTTTTCTTTCGGGAAAAACCCATTAGTCTATATAAAATGTATACGTACTCTTAGAAAAAGATACAAAAGTTAAGATACAAAAGTATCCGGCCCCCATTATTACGTAAAAGGTAACAAGAACCCCCCCCCCCCCATATTATGGGTTAACAACAACAAATATTGTGCCACTAAGAATCCGTTTGCATTGCTTATGGAACTTTTATCAGGGGCGGATCTATGGGGGGGGGGGGGGGGGGGGTCATCATTAGGTCAACCCCCCCCCCCTTAGCAAAACAGCTAGATCCGCCCCCTGTTCATCGATACTTGCAGCATCTTAAATGGTTCATAGGTTGGATATGGCTTCTGATTGAACAACAACGACAACAAAGCGTAAATGAATTATACATTAATAAACCATTGCTTCCTTTTAGAATGAGTGGAACTGAATGTGTACCAGCTGTTATAACAATCTCTTCTTCATTCTATTGACTATATTCAAGTTGTTGACAGGGGCGGAGATATGGGGGTACGAAGGACACGTGCCCTCCAATCGAATGGCAGATATTGAAAGAGGTGAGAGTAAGGGGGGAGATTATGGAAATTAAAGGGAAAGAACGTGAGTAAAATATTAGGGAATAGATTGCTCCAAAATGGTTCTAGGTTCAATTACCCCTTGGACAATCATCCCCGGCAATTACCAGCGGGACAATATTACCCCCCAAGGACAATTACCCCCCCGGAAAATCACCACCGATGACAGCCACCTCGAGGGCAGTTACCGCCCCCTGAACATTATCCTCTTGGACAATCACCCCCCCCCCCCGAGGACAAGTAGTATACCTTTCATTAGTATACCTTTCATTACCCCCCCCCCCCATCTCATCCTACGTTTTAACAAAAAACACCTAAAAACAACAACAACAAAAAAACAAAAAAAAATAATAGCAACATTATTACAGACTTAGGGTAAACATTGTAGTTGCAGGATGTCAGATTTATCTTGAAGATGTTTTAAGGCATTCCTTAAAATACTGCATTCTTTATAAAAAAAAATGGTTCGAAACACGCGAAAGGAGACATGACCTCTCAATTCCGCTTCCGCTTCCGTTTCATGTCCGCAGTAGCAAACTGCACACATATACGACGTTGCGCTGTAGAGTTTAGGATATTTTGTTCTTGTGTGTGTACGCCCGGTTCGCTATACGATGATTCTTTACACCACCCCCCCCCCCCCCCCCACACACACACAAACATTTTCAAGCACCAGAAAAGTGCTCCTTTTTACATAGGAATAGTGCCCCTAATAATTAGTAAATGTGCCCATTCCACTTTTCAACTCTGGTAAGTGACCCCTTTCATTTGGACACGTGCCCCTTTTCCTTCGACAAGTTTCCATTTTC